>CABFOP010082222.1:0-10399 GCA_900683385.1 Anoplogaster cornuta
TGTGTGTGTGTGTGTGTGTGTGTGTGTGTGTGTGTGTGTAGCGCCTCTCCAGCTGCACATAATGGCAAGTGCTATTCTCACCCCACTATATTATGCATCGCACAGGACCGTGTTGCATGATATCAGTGTCACTGTTGCTGCATCTGGAATGGTGTTCCCATGCAACTCGTGATCAACGACAGGCTAAATCACAGTGAGCTTTTCCCCGGCCGCTGTGCGACAGCCGCCCCACATGAGCAAAAGTGCGGAGATCTGAAGAGCCAACGTTTTATGTGGTCTGAATCTTAAAAGTGTCGGCAGTAAATTACCAAGCACGTAGAAGTGAGCTGTTGTTTGAACGACGCAGATGCCTCGGAGGGAGACACATGTGAAACTGATGGCTGAGCACATTGACGTGTAAAGGGGATGTTAAACCTAATCTAAATGTATAGTCAAGCTTGTTGCGCAATCCCCCTTTAAACGCCGAGCTTTCCAAAAGTAGCATGGGATAGAATTTTATTGTCGTAGGCTTATGTGAATTTTTCACCAGGTCAGATATATACGCGTTCCGAAAACGCTCGCCCACTATAGTCAATTCACCATACACGCTTTTTTATTCCCAAGGATAAATAACTTCACTAACATCGGAATGCTGACTTTGATAGCCGCTCCAATTAGGTTAAAAGCGGCGCAAATGAATTCACCTGAAGATAAACGTGATGTGTGTTTTCCTCAAGTAAAGTGCTCTTCGGCAGTGTTTGGACTACAGCCTGTGACTGATTGTGAAAAGGCGTCTTTATGGCAAACATAATAATTTGATTAGCTGCCTCTGCTGATTCCTAAATGGGCATCAGGAGGCGGCGCATCACTCTTCAAAATCCACAGAGCCACAGGCTGAATGCTCAAGCAGCAACCGTGTCTCTTAGGAAACGTTTCAATAAAGTTTCATTAATGTCATGGTGGGAAAAAGCACCACTGCACTGTCTCTCCTTTTGAGGTAGAGACAGTTTCCCATGTGCCTAATCTGTTTGAGAGATACAGAACCCTGCAGTCCTCACAAGGGGCCTTCATTGAATTGTAACCAGATTTAGAAACATAAAAGTCTCTTATTGATATAAACTGCATTATGTCAGCAGAGAGGCTGTGATCATTTCTGCTTAAATAAATCGCCTGGAGGGAATGTTTCTCGCCGAGATGTTCTTTTTTAGACGACTGTGGCCGAGTTCTCGTCAGATGGCTGCAACACTGCATTCGTTAAAGGTGGAGGAGCTCTCCGCTGAAGCAGTTTAAGGAGTTACCGCTCGCAGCATTTTGCTTTTGGAGGAATGTTTGTCCATTTAACAGGGAAGTAAACCTATGCATGGCAGTCAGTTCAGCGACGCTCTTCAACAGATACCGTCTCCCCTCAACTCCTCTCCTCTCCTCCTCCTCCTCCTCATCTCCTCTCCTTTCATTCCTTGTCATAGCGGCACGTTTTCTTCTTTCGTTACACTGAAGAACAAAAGAGCAACAGCAGCGAAAAAGAGCCCTTCTGAAACGCCTCGATACCATTGAGCTGCTAAGCACTGAGTCGTATTAGGTTATCAGTGGCTGAAATCCCCCCGTGGCGTGAGACATAAATCAAACACGTCAGTCCTCCGTTTTTTTTCCCCTTTCCCCCCTATTCCTCCTCCCTCGTTCGTTCTGCAGCTTGCTGACTTTTCTGGTGGTCTCAGAGGGGCATCAGCCTTCACTGGCCCCTGACGTATTCAATCCTTCCTGGACCAGCCATGACATTTATATCATATTCCTGTCTTCATCCATTCAGCAGAGCTCTCAGGTGGCTGACACTGAGTCTAGCCGGTATTGCAGTGTGTTTATCTGGTCTACTTTTTTCATTTAGTCCAAGTAGTTAATGGTTCTAAAATGCATGTAATGGGACGGGATGCATTTATTACTTGGCTTGCTCAAAATGAAAATTAAATTATACAATACCATATTTCCTTATTATTGCGGTATAACCAAATCTCAGTTCATGCGATCAAATTACTGCTAATTCAGTTTTTGAAAATGCTATTGTTTTATTTGGGATGCTCTGATGTGCCCACTTGACCCATTCTTCCTCCATTAGGAGTCGAGGAGGATAATTGCAGCCTCTATTTCCTCACTTCTAATGGAAGACCGCAGCCCAATTTAATTGTAATCCTAGAAGCTAGCAGCGTCGCACGCTGAGCCAAAGCGGCAGGTGCCTGTTATAGTCTCCATCCCTCACTAATGTTCTCCTGCTGTTCCCACTGATTCAACTTCATTCTGTGAGAGCCGCAATGCATTTTAACAAGTCTGTTTCTTCAGCTACCCGAGCTACTGGCAGGTGTAAGACATGGCCAACCTGGGATTTTGGCGTGGCTCTGGAATGAGAGTAACTGAGTTCCCTCTCCACGCTGCAGACCAGTAATAGACTACCAGCTACCACAGGGACATGCCCTGAGCTTGCGAGGTGGCTTTGTGAGAATCTTAAGGCTTACATCCCTGCTTAGCGGAGAGCTAATTTATCGAGGCACTGCGGCGCTGTGCTGAGGATGAATTTTACTTTCATGACAAGTGTGGCTTGGCTGCAGTCCTGACACACCCTAAGCATGCCAGAAGGCAGATGGTGAGTCCCCAGGCGACGCCCCCCCACTCTCTCCACGTCGCCATGCTCCTCCTGCTGTCGACTAGTCAATAGTGCAGTGAGACAGGGAGGAGGAACACAGTGGAACAGAAATATTGACCACCTCCTCCACCCGTACATGAGCCTGGCCTCAGGAGTGGGGCAGTGGTAGCCCAAACCCAGCCCAGATTGTTGATGGTGCAAATCCCCAAATGTGCTGGATGGGGGAAAACTGAGTAATGTCCTTCCCTTCCTTAAGAACTGCTGTCACGGTGCCCTTGAGTAAGGCAGCGAGGCAATCAACCCGCGACTGCTTATCTCGGCCCCTTGAGTCAACAAGAAAGCGAAAGGGAAACTTGAAACTTCCTGATAACTTCTTTTTGTTTCATTTTTGTGTCGGCTGTAAGACGGTAAAACTGGTTTGTCATATATGGAGATGTTGAAAGGTGAAATGAGTCCTAATGAAATGTATGGCATATTGCACATCATACATTATGAAACCTTATGGTCAGATGGTTGTATCTACTCAACCTCCACAGAGCCTACTTTGACCTGGGTGTCCCTCTGCCCTCTGATCGAGGCTAAATTCACACATGCCTGTAATGTGTGAGTTGTTGTGCTAGCTAATGTGTGAGTTGTTGTGCTAGCTAATGTGTGAGTTGTTGTGCTAGCTAATGTGTGAGTTGTTGTGCTAGCTAATGTGTGAGTTGTTGTGCTAGCTAATGTGTGAGTTGTTGTGCTAGCTAATGTGTGAGTTGTTGTGCTAGCTAATGTGTGAGTTGTTGTGCTAGCTAATGTGTGAGTTGTTGTGCTAGCTGTCTGATGAGAAGCCTTTGCAACCTTATATGGAGTATACGTCGGCACAGGGGACACAATTAAGCTACACCTGTTCAGCAGCTGTAATTGTTGTTAAATCCGCCCAGAATCTAATTACGGTTTCTTTCTAATGGATTATAATTACATGATGACGTGGCATAAAATGAGCATTTGCAGGTTCAAATGATGAAAAACAGATATCAACCAAATATCAAATGTCAGCCTCTGCAGTGGCTGAAGTGAATGAAAGCCACATGTGAGTTACCGCTGTCCCATTCACCAACAGGCTTATTAGGCATTAGTGGAGCTCATTTCTGATCATTTAGAAAGGTATTAAATGTAGGTTGGAGGAAGAGGAAAGTCTTTAATCTCTCTGGACTTATAACCACACTACAATAGACGTTACCAAACTGAATTTCTAAACCATAAACCCTAGCCACTCGTTTATGGCAAGACTTTTGGATGTCAGGAGCATTGCAGCAGCTGAACTGAGCCGCTATCCACTATCCTCTGCCACACAATCACAAGACGCCACTCCCTTTCATCACGTATCCTGTTGCTTTATCGGTCCCACGTGAACGCTCGTATCAACAGGAAAGGCAAAGATGATGTCATGTTTAGAATGGGTTTATACACGACTAAAGAGGTGACTGCCATTACTTAATCCCATCCATCCCCTTAAAACACGCCCAAGCTTCCTTTTAGCTCATGAAAGTGTAGGAAGTGGTAAGGAGGTAGACGCCCAAGGTGTAAGCGTCCGATGCCTGGCTTCTGCACGTGGGCAATAAGCACTGGATCACCTCCTTATATAAGATAGTGGCTGTAAAGACGAATGTTTGAGATCTCTGTTCGGTTATCTATAAGGAGATTCACAAATCTCACAGACAGTATTAAGGGGAGGAAAAAGGGGTGAATGAGTACCAGTCTCCACTCCTTCAACAGAACCTTCAAGGTTCCTTTGAGCAGGACGCTTAAGCCCACTTGCCCTTTATAGCTGCTCAGTGGACTGTGGTTATACTGGGAGGTTTCCAGTTGGGAATGTGTGTAACTCTATAAATGTGAAGCAGGGCGATGCTGAAAGAGAGCATGCATGGCCAGCAAAAACCTGCCATGCATCCATACAGAATATATTTTAAATCACATATTATTGCCAATGGGATTCATATGTTTATTTAGTGTTTGGGAGCACCTCTACAAGAGTTGTGCTCTGTGTGTTGGGTGGTTGATTAGCTGGTTGATTGGTTTGTGTGTAAAGCTTTTTGCATTGCAGAGGAAACACTGTCAAATGCTATTATGGTGCCATTAACGTTTGCGATCACTGTATTTCTTTCATGGACATAAAATGGTCACCTGTTGAATTCCCTGAATAGTTTGGGATATTTATCTGACAGATGTTTGGACATTCTTTACGTGTTGCCTCCCTTAGTGAGACTCGCTTTAACAGTGCTGTGTTTAGGGGCTTGCCTTTTTCCTTCACTTTATCTCCTTATTTTACTTTGGGACCCCCTCTTTGTCAATGAGTATGGGTGTTGCTGGTGCTGCTGCCCAGTGATGTTATGCTTTATACCGGAACTTCTAATTGTCTGTCGAGAACGTAGGGCCTTTTTCCGCTCATCTGCGTAGTGCTTCAGGAATGGATTTCGGTTTGGTGGGGAGTTTTGAATTACGGACATAAGGAAACAACCCCCTCCCCCTCAAGGGCTGTAGGACAACATATTTTTGTAACAGTGTGAGATAGTGTTACTAATAATAGCTTTATAATAACAAGCCATATAATGATATGCTGTATCATCAAAAAAGTCAGTACATAAGTCATCGACTTATGTACTGACAGGATTCAAACCAGAGAATCCCACTGTGCAACACTACACTGCACAGTGCTTTGGGGAATTACGGTAAGCACTATTTAGGCCGCGCAGGGCTGTAATGTTTGATTTACACTACCTGGCACACACGTACACTCGTCTGCGTCCTGTGCACGTGCCGATTGTTTATAGTATTGCACCCTGCCGAGGTGCGTTGAGCATGTATTGCTTTGTTTTCTCTAGTTTTATTTGTTTTAACAAATCTGTCCCCAAGGTTTTCCCATTGCCATTCTTAAGTATCTTATAGCAGAATTTCATCTATGTCTCTCCAGGAACGTATGGTTACATTATTATTATTATTTATTACTAGAAGATGGGTTGTAGAGATGCCAGTACCAGCAAACTTGCTCCGCTAACCTCTTTTCAATTGGCTCCATAGTAGATGATGTATATAGTGCCAGAAGGGATGGGAAGTGGTGTTTTCACTGCCTCACTACTCTGGCAAACCAGTCAACATATCATCGGTCCCTATCGCATAGGTACTGTAAATGTTTCTGTTTTCATGGCGGATCTGCGGACCCTCTCTACGACCCTCTGAGGGCTCTGTGACCACCATTGCTGTTCTTGTATAAATTAGGCATAGGAGCCCTGCAGACACTATGAGCTCGTAAACTGGGCAGTAGCCTACGGTTAAAGCCACACAAGCACGAGCAGCTCTATGTTGGTGTGCGGTACAGTCAAGTAGTGTCTTGGTGATTTTCTTAGAAGCTAAACAGGTGGAGTTTTTTTTAAAGACAGTGTAGTTTCACTCACTCTAATCATGCAAACCCCCCCTCCACCACCACACCCGTCCACCTGAGCACCTAGAAACCGCTAGTGCTCTTGTTTAGTCAGGGTTACTTATTATTTGGTTTGGACTGTGTTTGCAATGACTGTATCTGAGGTGGGTTTGGCACACAGTAAGATTACGGATGGCCGGGTTTCCATGCGACAAAGGTGCTGAGATTGGAAAACAGTTCTGAATGCTGTGGCAGTGGACACATCGTTTGTTGTGAGCCCTTCGGTGTCCGGGACAGTCACAGGGACATTTCCAATCGGAATGACTGAATTTTAATTAAAGCTGTGAGGGGAATATATATTTTTGCGGTGCAAAAACAAACCAGAGGAGTGTTTGTATTGGATTCCCCCCCCCTGCTTAAATTCACAGAAGCAAAACAGTGTAGGAACCCATAATTATGTTGGCAGAAAAAAGTCGTAGTTATTTTCCCTAAAAACAGATGCAGAGGGAATAGTGAGCAAGGCGGATTTAACACACAGTAGCGGGTTTGAAACACATCCACGGTACTTCCCTCCTTTCCTATTGTTGCCTAATCCGTGTATAGTGTGTGGATGATCTACGCAAGAACATACCTGCCAGCATTTCTCTGTCACACTATAAGTGGCTTACAAATGATCCCCAGTGAACTTTTTACCATTTAAAGTGTTGACATTTTTATTTTTGTCAATCTTACGACTGTGTAAAATGACACTTGACCTCAATCAAAGCTGTCTGTGCTTTCCCAGTTAAAGTCGAATCCCAGAGTTGGAACCGTAGATCTGTGGCTTCTACTCGCTTCCCTGAGGCTTGGCAGGTGTGTGTGTCTGGCACTCTCACGGGTGGCCTGCGAAGGGTTTTTTTTCTGGGAAGTGTGTGTGTGCTTGCGGTAAAGATGGACAGTGGTTGGTGCTGTAGGAAAGCTGGCTATATGGAGGCAGAGCATGACGGGCATGAGGCTTGGTCCACCAGCACTGCCCCGCCCCATCCACCAGATGAGTGATGAGCTTGTTTATAATGAGACCAAATCCCTTCCTGTAGCTTACACATGACTCACAGGGTGTAGTGTAGTGCCAGTCCCGTCCGTATGTGTGTTATGCGTGCACACTTTTGTGTTTGCATAAGCATTTCCTTGTGTGCATGTGTAGTACCACGCATGGGTTTTGTCAAGGAAACCCTTTATTATGATGTTTCAGTTGTAGAACCTGAGGTACCCTGATCCTCTGGTCTGTCTGCCTTCTGGTCCAACTGATTGGCAGGACTAGAGGTTGTCCCATTTACCGCCTGCTAGCCAAACCATTTACCGCCTGCTAGCCAAACCCCTCCAGTAAAACCCCTTTTTCGATCCGCTGTCCAACAGGACAGATGGTCCAAGTCCATATTTCCTCCTGAAGTTTAAATCTTTTATTTGTATTTCAATAAAATGATCTGGTAGGTGAAGCATCGAAATTAATATCCTCCTAAAGCACTCTACTGTAGGTGCAGATCGTTGCTCTGTTCCCTGAAGATTGGGCCTTATTTCTTGGTCTCAGAAACGTTGTCCACCTAATTGCCGTCTACTGCATGAAATGCTCAGCAAAAGAGCAAGACTGCAATTAGCCGTGGCTCGCTGCCAGCTCGGCATAAATCTGCCAAATTGTTTCTCTTAAGCAAGTTGAGCAGTTGTGGTCTTCTGCTCTGCTTTTTGAAATGCAGGCCTGTCACTGGCCTATCATATAATTAGGCAGACCAGCAGTAGCAGAGAGCGTGCTATAAGTCTAAAGCTGAGGCAATGTGGTGGTTTGCAGAGGCATACAGAGGTGGCTGTTATTTATGTGTTTCTCCCTTCACCTTCTGGCCAGGCTGTGTGCAGTATCTCTGGACACCTACATATGTCGCAGTGTTCAGCAGAGCAGCAAAATGAATTCCCTTCTCACGACTTCTCTTGTCCTCTGTCCTTCCTTCTCACCGTCTCCTTGTTTTTCTCCTGCAGCTCATTATCCTAGAAGACTATGCGGACCCGTTCGATGCGGAGCAGGCCGGTGGGACTCAGACCAGCACAGAAAAATTGACGACTGAGAATGACGGCTACATGGAACCCTACGAGGCCCAGAAGATGATGGCAGGTAGATCAACAGGCAGTTGCCTAATACCAGTTATTTGTGTCATGTAGTCATATTCACGAAACAACTACCTCTGTCCTCCGTGAGCCTCTGGGTAATCACAGGTTAGGTGACCAGTAAGGCGTCCCTGCCTTTATTATGGCTTCATATTCATATTAATTTATATGCAGCGTGATTCGGCCATATGTTGGCAGACTGGCCACTAATGAAGTAGCTCTGATGTCACTACATGACAGGTGCAGCAGAGCAGAAATGACCTGAGTGCCATGAAGAAAGTCAAAACACTTCAAACGCAGTGGTTTTACTCTCAGAAATAATATCAGCAGATAAGTGGAGTGAAAATCCACCTTGGCAGAACGGGTCCAATAAAGCGAGAGATGTTTTTCTGTTGAACCGTCCGCACTCACAACCACTTATTGGGTTTTCCAGGAAGACAGTTTTTTGAGACAACAATAGTGCTTCCACAAGAATTCAGTCGAGCCACATTCTCCGCAGAGCTTTGTCAGAGAACATATTCATTCTGTGGCTAAATGAGCACAGCGGTGACAAGGAACAACAAGTGCACGGAAAATGATGAATATTTAGCAGAAACGACGTGGCAGCGGTGTTCCGCTCCTAAAAACACACCCCAGTGCATCACCAAGCAATACGTCTTCGTAAATGTCAGACCTCAAAAGGATGTTTCTGGAATCGAGGTGACTACAACATATTGGTATTGAGATGTTGACATAACGATCTCTGTCATGTCATCTCCCATATTCCCCTCAGTTCCTTCCTCTTCTCCTCGATTCCCTCCTTTCTCCTCACCCAGCCGACCCCCATCCCGTTCCAAATTGCTCCCATAACGGCAGGATGGCATGTTCTCCTCTCTCCTTCCTCTGCAATTTTCTTTTAATGGGCCTCCAGACAATCTCTTGTTTTCATCTGTCTTACTGGTTTGACCTCTTGCCCGGCGTTCACAAAGACTGGAGATTTATCGCCTGTCTTCAGGTGTAAAGACAAAATCTGTCAAGAGGGATTTCACAGTATCATTTGTCTTGAATGTTACTCCCAAGCCCTTTAATTTAATCACACAGTTAAATTTGACCATACTGACAACCGCAGTATTTAGTTTGTTTTGATGAAGTCTTTAGTTTGTAGTGAGGATTTAGTCATTCTTGTCATTGAAGCCCACGCCTCCTTCCTCTCGCTCTCTTAGCTCTTCTCTTGGCAATTCTTGATCTTTCTGCAGTTTTCTCTGAGCTGTCAGGATATTGTTTGAAATTGCGCTGTTGGTGGATTTCTTCAGCTCTGCTCTCTCATCCTTTTAATATTCATAATAATCCAGGGATTTGTTCCCTGGTGATGGATGGATCTCCTATGATGGTTTCATAAGCAAGTGTTAAATAATACTGTGTGATTCATACGTACGCAGGGCCGGCGCTCCCTATAGGCCAAATAAATGCCTATGGCGAATGTGTTGTGGGGGCGTGGAGGGTTATTACAGTATGTGAAATGTCCTTAGTATAATACCCTCAAAGCTAATTAATTGAGGCAGGTCATACTGATGACTAAAATGGATTAGAATACAATAGAAATGTTAATCACAGCCCTCATAATACCCAGATCACACTCTAATATGGACTTATGTACACCCGGTGTTTTTAGAAACTATAATGGGCCAAAATACCAAAATTAAGTTTTCTGGGAATTTTGTTGCCGCGTTATCGGTGGAATATACGCTGATGCCGATTTACCTGTGCACGGCCAATATCAGATGATAATGTCAGTCTACTGTTTATGGTTAGAATAATATCTGCGTCTGTCTGAGTTAAGTATGTCGGTCAGGCAGAATCCAGCCTCAGAATTCAGTGTGGCTGGAAGAGGAGAGGAACCATCAGACTACACTCCAAACTCCAAACTTTAGTATTTATGGCTGTCAGAGAAAGTTTTTAATTTACCACCATCCAGATTTATATGATCTATAAAAGTGCTCGTCCACTTCCCCATAAAAAAGACTTTATCACATCTTGTAAAATTCGGAGGCGTGTGAAATAGAGTTTCTTTTAAAAAGTGTATCAAATTAATTAGAGGCGGCGGTTTGCTAATAAATGAGTCCTGTGTTTCATTTTTTATTGGTAATGGTTTATTGCTGGTGGTGTACGTGTCCACACTGGCAGCTCCTCTGGTTCAGGTTTCAACACAAGATTTAATTTCTCTTGAGCTACTGTTTCTCCCTTATCACACACACACACACACACACACACACACACAC
>CABFOP010082223.1:0-20479 GCA_900683385.1 Anoplogaster cornuta
TGGCTCATGGTACATATTTATAGAGCTTCCCCAAATGAGTCAGCCTTGTCTGGGAAGGCATGTCAAAAGAAGATACACTTTATTAATCCATATCAATGGATACACACACACACACACACACACACACACACACACACACACACACACACACACACACACACACACACACACACACACACACACACACACACAACACGCATGCAGGGAGGGTGGCCTGCGGAAAACAGTCCTCTGAATTTATCCCATCCTTTTCCGCCCTCTCCAGTGCCCGGGGACAAACAGCTCCAGATCTTAAGTCCACGTCATGGTCAGGGACAGGACAGGAGATCTTTGCATGTTTTTCAATTGGGGTTCTTATTGTGGAAGGAGACCCCGCGGAGCACGGGGAGGACATGCAAAATCCACACAGAAAGGCCTCTAATCAGGAGATAGCCCACCTGGGCACCGACAGACCTGGGGAGAACATGCAGATTCCCCCCAGTGTCAGTAGTGCCCAAGGCAGGAATTGAACCTAGGACCTTCTTGCTGTGAGGCAGCAGTCCAAGCACAGTGCCACCGTGCCCCCAAGTATAAGTATTGTTGTAGGTAAATTGCACTCTGCATTAACACCTATCCTATGTATTAACAGACCAAGATATTACCATCTAATGTAATATCACCATCCTCATGTGTGCCTTGCAAGCCAGGGAATATTAATTTCAGTCTTGTTGAGGCAAGTAATTCCCTTGCTTGTGATAGATAATCACGGAGTGTTGCTGGCTGGCTGATCATGCAAAAGGCATGTGGATCTGGAAAATTATTGTGAAGGTCAGCTGATTCAGACAGGCAGTTCACGAGATGTGTGTCCACAGGCAATTTACAAATGTGCACTCTTCTGGATGGTTTTACAATAATAAAAAAAAAAAGCTATGCTGTTGCTTTTTTCCCTTCAAATAAATGCATTTGAGTGGTTAATTTTTGAGTGTGATTATACATTTTTTCATTGCTTATATGAACAGCAACTGTCTGTGCCTGGGCTACACTTTAGTCGGTTTTCCTGTTTAATTTTTTGCTGGCTTGAGTCAAAGAGAGGTTGTTTATAGCAGAGGGAAGAGACAGAATGGTCAAAGGTTGAGTGGGATGCAGACCAGGACTACAGGTTTTCTTAAAGGTATACTGAAGACACTAAAAAATACTTTTTTATTTTTTCTTGACTGTATCCTCTGGTGTCAGAAATATAGCCTGATGTTAGAGCATCTATCTTGATCAGTTCATTAATGATTAATAAAACTGCACACATCAAATACCTTACTATATGTTGCAAATAATGTATGCTTTGAAGAACACAATCCTTGATGAGCTTTCCTTTCTGCAAATACAACAAAACAAATGGCTGATAATTCACATCCTTGTACAGCTGCAGTGGGTTATTAGGTAGGCTACTGTTAACCCACTGTCAAAAGAGCCAAATAGCCTATTTAAAGGTCCTATGGAGGGAAGCGTACAACCAGGATGGTGAGTGGGGGAGGGCTGCCAAAGCTAGGCCACCATCTGGCCTGATAATCATATGCTGGGAGAAATGCCTAGTTATTGTAGCCTAACACTACCCTGACACTTCCTTGACAATGACCACTGAAAACAGCAGCATTTAGCATTATAGTCTACTTATAGCCATTTAGTTTGCAGGCTTAATATGGAATATGGATATCTGACAGATTCATGGCATCACTCATTTTATTTAAAACAACTTCAGAAAATGCTGTTTTATATTGCATTTTTTTGCCACTGTAAAGGAAATGCTATTAGGTTCCCCTGAAATCATAACACAGAAGGTCCAAAGGCTGAAAACGTGCGCTTTCAACTTGCAGAAGATTACAGTGGGTTTTTGTGGGCGCGTCCAAGTCAGGGGGCTTCTGGGGAATGTAGTTCAAATACCAAAAACAGCACATATACATGTGGGGGAAAGAACCTCATTTCCCACAAGACCTTGTGTTGTTGCGCCTGCGCCGTGTTTGTTTTCCCATCCATGTGTAGGCGAATCACGTGTGGAGAATCCGTTGGTCGTCATGTCTCTGCTGTAGCAGCTGGGCTTCGTGCTACGTTTTATTTTTTGCCTCCAGTTGTTGCTAGTTTGTTTTGACAGCTGTTTTGTTTTGTTTTCTCATATTCCTCACCGAAGAATGAGCGACAACGATGACATCGAAGTCGACAGTGATGTATGATGTTTGTTTTGTATCTAGAAGTGGCTAGCCAGCTGAAGTTAGCTCAACAGTAAACGTGTTTTTACATTTCTGTCAGCCTACGCTAGCTGGGTGAGGTAGCTAGCGAGCTAGCTAGGCTGCTTGGCCAACGGTTGTTTTTAAGACTAATATAACAGAGAGCTGGTAGACTAAATGCTTTTTAGATTCCTGGCTAGCTGGCTTGCAAATGAAAGCCACGCAGGAAAGTCTGATGAACGGTTTGCTTCGGGTTTCCTTCGTCATTGATCGATCCTTCGGGACAGCCCTGCATAGGACAACATCAGCTTCCTACATCGATTGGCAGTTACTTATTAGCCCTGGTCGTCGATATTGCCTAATTGAAAGCCGGTTGTCCAGTAAAGCATACTTTATTCAGAAATACTAACAGGGTGTTGACGTGATGCGACGGCCATTGTGGCATTAACGTGAACAACCTCTTATCGTAAACAAGGTCAGCTCATGTGGTGTAGACCGAGGGAGCTCTGTTAACGTTCAAACTAAGTTGTGCACTGAGTGACTGACTGAAACCGAGATAGGTTACATGTGTTTCTACCCAGGGGTTTGTTAGTTGGTAATAATATGGTGGAGCTGTGACATGATTCACGCATGAAAGGGTAATCCTATCACGTCAGCCTAAGCGCGTCCTAGCTCTCTATATTTAGCAGACAAGCTAGCTGCATACATTGTCCGTTTTTCTTTCACTTTTGGTTTTTTATAACCTATAGCTGCTGCCATGCCTTGTGCAAACACAAACCGGTCTTGCGTTCTCCTGTCACGAAAACGGAAATTGCTATGTTTATGTCCTCATGCTTGACAATGAAGTTAGCCACCTTAGCTATGCAGGTATAGCTCTTGGGTTTCTCTGTTATCCTCTGGTTGTTTCCAAATATGTTGTCATTCATCTACGACGAGAGTCCAGTGCGAGAATAATTTACACTGCATTTATAATAGTCCTTGCCAAATGCAACACGAAAAATCGTAATATATACAATACAAAACAAATACAAATTTATTGGAAAGCTATATTATTAGATTTTTGCCACAAATCTAACGTTATATGTTTAACCATGTTTTGTTTGAGTGTGCATCTGAAAAGATTTCTCGTCCTTAATCTGGCCAGATATTGTTCAGAATAAGGGATTCCCCTCCCCCAATCTGAATAAACAACATTTGGATCAGAGCTGTGATATATTACTCTCTGAGACCATATTGGCTTATAGTGATGCATTAATCCGTCATTAGTACAAATGTGTAATGTTAAAGGATAACATTTTTCCTGCAGTATTCAGGTGGTTCTGAGAGGAGTCTCTGAATTGTGTGAAATGCAATGCACATTTTTCCCCTCTGGTAATTACCCTACAAATGTGAGCAAAAATTCAGCCCATGTTAATGCTAAATGAGTATGAATCACAGGGGCAATATCAAATCACATTTTATTTATAGCCCTTAATCACGTTACAGTCTCAAAGGGCTTCACAGTGCGAAAACAATAAGGCGCCAACACTGCCCAGCTGCAGGTGAAAGGTTTGTCATGATGCAGTTTGTACTGTGAAACAGTCCAAAATTCACCAAGATTGAAGTCTGAGAATGACCGTGGCAACAGCCAGTGGGAGTTTAGCTCAAGGAACCACATTTAACACCCAACCCCACTTATATATATCCACATCAATTTCAAATCAACCATTAATGTTATCCTTGTATTAATGTCACTCAAAATACACTTGTAGTGTAAATGTAGCCTCTAGCAACCATGGAACAACTATTTTGTAATTTTATTTAGAGCAAACTGTTCTGGACAAATGAGAAAATGTTTTCGATTGACAGAATCGGACAGTGTGTGATCCCTGTCTTTGTGTGTGTAACACCCTATCTTTGTCCCATCGTGTAGTGTAAACAGCTTCCTGCCAGGACAGCTAGCCTTAAAAATTCCTGAGTAAGGCATTCACCAAGACGTGAATGGGGTCTAACAGTAATTTTCATATGACTTGAGTGTTAATTGAGTCTCTTTGATATTTAAAGTTACAATATATAACTTTTCACCTTGAGGCAGCAAGGTGTAATGTTAGCGTGACTCTTCTCACCCTCAGTTGGTCATGTTCCTGGTCAAGTTGGTCAAACTGTTGCCCCAACACTCTCCCCTCCTCTTTATGAGCTGTCAACATTCACACAGTATCTAGCCTGAGGCTGGGGTAACCGGCCTCCTTAAAACCACTGGCAGCATAGAAGAAGCAGACAGTGAATTCAGGCATTCTGCAATAAAAAAGCAACAATGATAGCTGCTGCTCGTTTATCTTTGCTGGTTGGGCCATCTTGATTGTTCCCTTGGTGGTGCAGACTATGTAATCACTACAGCCTGGGTTCAGATCTGGCCAAGGACCCATGTCGCACGTCATCCCTCTTTCTCTGTTTCCCATCTGTCCTGTGACTCTCTACTATCAACTGTCAAAGAAAAAATGGCAAAATATAATTTCAGATCTGCTGTTTTTCTTTTTGTATTGCATTCTGCTATTGTTGTTCCTGCTATGACTTCTCTGTGCTGTGGCTGTGCTGGGTAGCCACAATCCAGCTCACCTCTAGCTGTGCCCATACGACACTCCCACAGCAAAACGTCCTGATCATCGTTGAAAAGCCAATTTCAAGCAAGCAGGGAGCTTTAGGCATGTACACACAGGTCACAGACTGATGATGTTTAATATTTCCTATTTATCGTCATTTTAATGTGACAACATTTACATGAAGAAGAAGAAGATCACCTTTAATGTCCACATTATAGTCACACACACACACACACAGCATGCAGGGGGTGGAGACCGCCAAACACACACGCATGCAGGGAGGGTGGCCTGCAGAAATTCTGTCTCTGCTTTTTACCCATCCTGGTTCTTTGCTGCCCCTCCAGGGGCAGCCAGGAGCAGAGGGCTGCCCAGTACAGGCGCCCGGGGACCAACATCTCCAGATGTGGCGTCCACATCCTGGTCAGGGGCGGGACAGGAGAAGCGATCTTCACATGTTTTTTTGTTTTTTTTAATTGGGGGTCCCCACTGTGGAAGGAGACCCCGCAGAGCACGGGGAGAACATGCAAACTCCACACAGAAAGGCCCTGGAGATAACCCACCTGGGCACCCCAGATCGCAGCCTTAAATAGCTGCCGTGTTGTTTCCTGTATCTAACAACAAGGACCAGATGGAAAATAAGTCAGCGACCTTCTCGTGACGTCCTTGGTGTTTTATCTTGTGTATTTTAAGAATTTGCATACTAACCTCACTTACTTTTACAGGCAGACAAGCGAGCACATCACAATGCGTTGGAGCGCAAACGCAGGGACCACATTAAAGACAGCTTTCACAGTTTACGAGACTCTGTGCCTGCATTACAAGGGGAGAAGGTGAGAAGTATTCATTGTCTATATTCCAACCATACCAGCGATGCAAATAGTAAATTGTTTGGAAACGTTACATGAAGTTAAGATGCAAGACCTAAACAGTCTGGCTCCGTCTCTATTAGTGTTTCTTTATAATCAAGACTGAAAACTAACTAAACATCCAACAGTTGTTTTACTATTACAGTAAAATCAATTGCTATTACTGTGTAAATCACATTTGTGTAAATGTATGACCACAGTTGGCTAGCTCAGTGTTTTCAGGACTAAATGTATGGACACTGCAACATTGCCCCATGGCTTAGCTCTGTGCTTTCTGCTGACAGAGTTCGGTCAAACAGGCTTCCCGAGCACAGATTCTAGACAAAGCCACAGAGTACATCCAGTACATGAGGCGAAAAAACCACACCCACCAGCAAGACATCGATGACCTGAAGAAGCAGAATGCACTGCTGGAGCAGCAGGGTGAGTGGAGACGTCCTCAACAACATCCTTGTGTTTTGTTGTTTCTGTGAGATGCTTTACACCCCGTGCTTTTTGTGCCCGACGTCGGTGTTTCCGCAGTTCGTGCACTGGAGAAGGCCAAGGGGAACACTCAGCTCCAGGCCAACTACTCCTCCGATAGCAGCTTGTACACCAACCGAAAAGGGAGTGCGGTATCTGCCTTCGACGGTGGCTCCGACTCCAGCTCCGAGTCGGAGCCAGAGGAGCCGCCCAACAGAAAGAAGTTGCGCGTGGAGCCCAGCTAGACACGGGACCCCCCTGGCACTCCCACCAGAGACTCTCTCGTCCACCAGCCACCACCCACTCCTCCGACCTGTCCACACCCGATCCAGCCTTCTTATGCCAGTCCAGGAGACAAGGAGACCGTGTGAGAGAGGTGCTATTATGTATAAAACGCTTCTACCTTTCTCTTTCCTGGCCAATATCCTGTCACTCCTCTTGTGGCTCAGCAGCAACTTTCATGAAAAGTGAGGCAGCTCTGCAGTTTTAAAGGACTTATTGCTTTTTAAACCTCATGATAACCATTAATAATCAAACGTGGAGATGACAAGGTGTAAAGCTTTAGTAAAGCTACAACAAATACCCTGAATTTTTATTTTGGTTGTTTTGGACAACCTCGTGTTGGAAGAGCTTTGAGACTTACAGACCTTTTGAGAAATTGTCTTTAGGAATAGTTTACCTTTTTAAATATTCATACTTTTTCAGAAAATAATGTGAAGTTGCTTTGGAAGAAAAAAATGTAATGCAAGATGCAACCCTCTTGAATCTGTAGATGGCTAAAGATATTGTCTTTGAAATGTTTGTGTAATCAAATGAATCCCTATATTTAAAGTGATACAATGAAAATTGATTTCCTATCCCATATTGTACTTTGGTGTTTGGCTTGAGATTTTTCAGTGGGCGCAGGTGGATGAACAAGTTGACCTCTCGTTTTAGTCTATTTCTCACAACAGGTTCAACTACAGTTCAGGCCAAGATTATAGGCACCCTTGTGTTTTATGCAGATAACGTACGATATCTTCTGTAATAATTGGAAATTGAAACAACTTTCGGTCAGCACATATTATCAAATCGTTTTATTTAACAGCACATGATCAAACAAGAATACAAATATTTAAAAAAACAACAACTATGGGGTCAAAATTGAAAAGTGGCTATGGCCATGATCATTGGCACCCTTTTCTAATACAGCCTTTGGCAATGATGACTGCTTCCCAAACATTTCTTGTAACCATCAATAAGCTTCATACACCTTTCTGCTGCCAGTTTCTCCCACTCTTCAATTGCAAATGGCTCCAGTTCTCAATGTTTGAAGATTTCTTTTGACCAACTGCACATTTCAGGCCATTGGTTCTCAATGGGATTGAGATCAGGACCTACAGGCCACTACAGAACAGTCCAACGTTTTCTTTTGAACCATTCCTGGGTGCTTTTGGATGTGTTTTGGGTCATAGGTTTTAGGTTTTTCCAGGTGGGTCTTGGCAAAGACCAATTGGATCATCTTGTGTTTATCTTTCAGCAGTGGGGTTTTCCGTGGCGTCTGAATGTAAAGCCCTTCTTGGTTCAGTGTCCGGTGTATGGTACGGGCTGTAGCCATTACCCAGGACCTCTCCAGGTCAGCCTTGAGGTCGTGGATGTCGTGCTAGGTGTTTTTCGATGGCTCGCACCAACCTTTGACAACATCTGAGATCAATTTTCCTCTTACCACAGATTCTTAACAATGCCATGTGCAGAAAACTTCTTAATAATGTGAAAACAGAAATACCAAGGTGTGGCCTTATAGCCTTGTGAACACCTATGTTTGGTGCTAATTGTTTTCTGACATCCTCACACAGCTCTTTTCTCTACACCATTTTCACAGACGACCAGGGAAGCTTAACAGACGGTACTTGGTTAATTTATACCATGTGGGCAACTTGAGTTGAATTACATTGCAAATTAAACTTTCCTATCAATCTAAAACTGATTTGAACTATTCTGAAGGGTGCCAATAATCAAGGACATATAGCTACTTTTCAATTTCGAAACCATAAGATTTATTTGTATTATTGTTTGATCATGTGCTGTTGTAAATCGATAGATGAGTGTGAGGACTGAAAGTTGTTTCAATTTCCAATTATTTCAGAAGATATTCTACATCATCTGCATAAAATGCAAGATTGCCAATAATCTTGGCCAGACCTGTATGTGTTTTCTTCTATTTTCATTATTCTTAAAATGTGGGTATGAGGAAAAAACCCAAATGGATACTGAATGTTACACAATGCAGTTAAAAGTCAGTGACCTTTATTTTTGTAAATGGAAGAAGTCCATATCAGTGTGTAGTACTTAACACTGTATACTCTTAAATGTTGTCAGTTCTGCAAAGAAAAACCTTCCCTGGAATTATTTGCCTGTGCTGGGAACTTTTTCTTTTTCTTTTTTTCCTTTTTGCAGAGGTAAATTAGTGTGTATGAAATCAATATTTGTTTATTCCATTCCATGGAAATTACAGGTATGTTGTACATACTGCCAACGATTGTCTTGCACGTTGAGGCGTACCTTTACTATGAGACTATAAATAAAACTATTTTATCCTTTTGGGATGTCTTTATTTGTGATTTGACATGTTTTGAATGTGAACAGATTTCATTATAGTTTATGTACACTTAGAAGATAATGATAAACTGCACTTAGTGTGTGTCTAGCAATAGATAGATAAATGTGCTTGATGAATCTCAAGAGACCAAGAATTGGCTCACACAGTTCAGGCAACCAAGTGGAAAATTTACTGGATTGTCATAAAATGTTAATGTCTCTACTTTACTGTATTTCTGCATTTTCAGTTAGGCAGATAAGGCATCATTGCTGATTATGATATTGCTACCCGCAACTGTGGTGTCAGTGGTACAAATTAAAACAGGATTCGTTTAGATTTTTTTTCTTTGTTTTTCCACTCTACTTAATCTTCAGAAAAACAGACATAGATGAAGTCTATATTGTTTGCTATGGGGGCTTAGCACAGTGATGTATGTCACCTGACCCCCTGTCGGCCATCAACGAGATTACAGGGATGGAGATGTTATGCTACTTTCAGTGTTTCTGATACCGATGTTGATGTGACGCATAGGAGAGCATGGAAACCATCTCAACAGCTGATGGTAAAAGTGATGTATTTCATTAAATATATATTGTTTGGCAGTTATTACAGTTATTACTTCAATTAAAACGTCAATTATGTGATGCACGTTTTCTTCTCTGCAATCCTCCACCATCAAACTACTTTTGTTACATTTCCGACGAAAAACACTTGCTACTTCAAATGTAGGAAATACGAGCTTTCGAGTAGCTCTTGAATGCAGCATGCCAGACATTGGCCAAAAGCCCACATCTCCATGGGAAAGTCATGCTTCATCCTGAGAGCAGCTGGACATGGCTAAACAATACGACGTTTTAGTCAGACTGATGATCCTCGGAGACTCAGGTGTTGGGAAGACCTGCTTGCTGCGCAGGTTCACGGAAAATGAATTTCATCCGTCGCATATTTCCACAATCGGTAAGTTCTCCTGTTCCGTCTGTGTAGGCTACAGTGTTTGAACAAGAAAAACATCAATGAATACATTTTCTTCTACACTGAATTAATAATTTACTGTAATAAGTCTTCAAGGAAGTAATGGGATTAGGTACAGCCTTTAGATTTCACCCTCTGAAATAGATTTTTAAATGATGTCAGGACTGATTCATGGAGCTATTTTCACAATTGTGATTGTGGCCATAACATAAAATCATTACATTCTCTAATGAAGACTTCAGAAAGACACCAGGGGATTCAGAATTGAATACTGGCCAAGTATGAAATATGTGAGGAACTTCTGAGCAAGGTCTGTCCCCTGTACAGATTAATGAAGGGAAGGAAGGTCTTAGGAACAGGAAATTCTGCTCTCAAATTGTTTCTTACTACAAAATATGTGTGGACTGACATTTACCACAGCACATTAGTGCCTGTCTATGTGATGAAAGTGTGGGCCGGTAGTCCTGTTTAACAGGTTAGAGGGAGTTGCTCCTACACACAACTAAATGGATACTGCAAAGACAACAAAACAGCCTCTTATCCAGTGACTCTTCTCCAGCAGCACATCAGCACATACTGCACCAGGGCAGGCTGTAGTTTGTTGAATATGTGAAGGTAATCGAACATGCAACGCTGCGGCTTAAGAGCCTGTAGCCTAGTTTGCAGTGTTTAAGCTCTGTGAGCTGTAAGCCGGGCAGCTGCATTTCAAGAAAGCTTTTCTTCTTCCTGGTTGGAAGTGTGTTTGAGTGGGAAGGCCTGTGAACAGTCACCGGGGAATAGTTCTTTAGAGAAAGTGCCACTGATGAAAACGTGCCAACCATCTCTCTTAAGTAGTCCAACAACTGGGTCTATTTTTGATAAACAACTGTTGGCTCAAAGTACAGAACAACGCACTGGTTCACTGTTTGAATAGGAACCCTAAGGAACCCTAAGGAACCCTAACCCTAATTACTCAATAAAAAAGTCACATCCAAGTCAACTACACATTAGAAACCAATGGGGTGCCATTTGAAGTGTTGCATTTTGTATTAGATACTTTATGAATCAACCCGAATGAATGGAACAGGAATCGATTGATGTACGTATTATGTATATCTTTTTTCTTTTCTTTTTTCAAAGCTGGAGTTCCTTTACTTTCATATAGACCCATATGACCTTCTGACTTTGTAACTGAGGTGATTTGTGAGTGGTCCGTCTCTTTCTTCGGCAGCCAGTTGCTGTGCAGTCACATTTCTTTGCACCCATGTCCTGTTACCCAGCAGGAAAACACTATTGTAAATTGGGGAGACATGATTTAGAATTCGACACTGGGGAGTGATTTAAATACTATTCATGAGGGATAATGGTGTCTCTAAGCAACTTTAATCGAGAGCTCACAAACATGCAAAAGTCCATGCAAAACACCCCAAAGCAGTTTGAGTGGGATCTTTCACTTATTTTGGCCCAGTCGCTTCAAGTGACAGCGAATCCTTTTTAAACTTGTAATTTAGATTTGTATTTATGAAGAAGGTCCTTTTTGAGTTTTTGGTCATGCAGCTCTGCCTGGCTGGGAAATAAACTGGAGTTGTTTTTTCCTGTTTTATAGGAGTTGATTTTAAGATGAAAACATTAGAAATAGACGGCCTCAAAGTACGAGTGCAGATATGGTAAGTGGCTTGATGGTTACGTGGTATTTTAATGCATGTATGTATGCTGAAGCAGAGTGAGGCTGTTTTGTTGACTTGTATTTCGTCTTCTATGCAGGGACACGGCTGGCCAGGAACGCTATCAGACCATTACCAAACAGTACTACAGACGGGCACAGGTGGTCCCTCCATATTAACACTCCCTGGAGTCAAGTTACTTTTTTACGGTTGAATATAACAATCATTAATCCTTTACGCCGGTATGCTCTTGAATCTCTCCTTGTCCTGCTTTCTTTCGATTCTCATCCAGGGTATCATCCTTGTATACGACATCACGAATGAGCCGTCCTTTCAGCACACAGTGAAGTGGGCCAGTGATGTGGATGAAGTAAGGCGAACACCGTCTTACTCCCTCACTCCCGTTGCCCTTCACTCTCCATTTTCCATTTTTCTCACTGTCCAGAGAGAGACCCGGTGTTTGCATTCCCCCCCTCGGTGAACTTGGGGATGCCTGCTCCCAGCCCAGTGGCCTGGTGTGAGTGACACGCTGGTGAAGTCCCTCATCCACTTCCTGTTTGTGTTTTGTTGTTGTTGTTGTTGTTGTTGCAGTATGCCCCTGACACGGTGCAGAGGATCCTAGTGGGGAACAAGTCTGACGAGAAGCTGAAAAGACAGGTGACCAAGGAACAAGGAAGCAAGGTTTGCCTTAATCTCATTCTATGTAGTGGCACAACTTTTTTTTTTTTTTTTTTACAGGGTGTGATCTCTTAAAGGAACACACCAACCTCGATGGGCAACTTACCTGTTAAGTGATGAGAACATAGAAATCATCCACATGTCCCCGGTAGATCGTTCTTTGCGATGCTCCGTGCTAACTCTTTAGCATGTATCAAGTTGAATGATAGTAGGCCGCTAGCATGTGGCAGCTCTCAGGCTAAATGGTAAGTAAGCATAAATATGATACAAAAATAACATACTCTTTTGAATTACCATACACAACTTTTCCTGTTTACATAGGAAGTGATGGGTGATGGGAGACTGCATCCGGCTAAAAATCATATCAATCAATCATCAAATCAATACGTGGTTGCTCACCTGAAATGGTTCCAAAAACAAACCGTTATATTGAGTTAAAATCTATATGCCATATAATAAAAACTAATAATACCACTAAAATAAGTCTAACTTTATAATATATCTGGATAATGCCAGTTGCCTACTATCATTCAACATAATGTATGAGAGTTAGCATGGAGCACTGGAACGAACGATCTACCGGCGACACATGTATGATTTTGGTGTCTATGCTCTAATCACATAATAGGTAAGTTGACCAACTGGCCAATCTGCCCCCTAACTTGGTGTATTCGTTTAATTGTAGTGGAAAACAGACAAACTAAAACATCCTTCTGGTTTACTTATTTCTAACCGTTCTAACCGATGTGCAATTGCATTTTGTAGCTAGCCGAGACCTATGGGTTGGACTTCTTTGAGACCAGTGCTTGCACCAACAGTAATATCAACGAGGTGGGGCACAAGGTTCATCAGCACAGAAACTGTCACGTTGGGAATGTGCATAAATGATTTATTGGGGGGGAACTACCTACGCTGGAGTGTTGTCATTCATGGTTTTGTTTTTGTTTACTTCCTTCAGTCCTTCACCCGCCTGGCAGAGCTGGTGCTGCAGGCTCACAAGGCAGACGCCGCCAACTTGCTGGGATCCCTGGATGACTATCTGGACGTGGCCGCTCTGGAGGAGGAGAAGGGCTTCCGAGACACCGGTGACGCCGCTCAGAGGACCTGCTCATGTTAGCGAGAGGACCTGCTCATGTTAGCGAGAGGACCGTCACTGTGCCAGACCCGTTTCCACAGACCCTTTTGTTTCACCGCTGTGACTTAATGCAAGTATGGTGCGGTTGTTTGTGAATGAGAATGTGAATATTTTGTTTAACAGATTTTGCCCACGACGCTGCCCACATAGTGCCCTGCCCCTTCCTCCGATATTTTGTGATCTGTTTTCCAGGAAGGAGTTCCTTATCATTGGACTTTTGTAGGTCTGTGGAAGTAATATGGATGTAAAAGCAGTAGCTACCAGTAGAGGGACAATTTTGTTGCACGATCACTCTGAACCTTGTAGCCAATATACTGTATATCTACAGTTCATGAAGTCAGTTCTATGGTATCGGTATCATTTACTCCAGTAACAAAACGAATCAACACCCAATTTGTTTACATTTTCCTTTTTGTAGAAAGTTGTTTTGCACTAGATGTCTACTTTATTACTTTATTGTATTCCATCAAGTTTGCTTTCTCATCTCCTGTGTACACATCTACAGTACAAATTGACTTGTAACATCTCCGTTGTGGATCTGACTATTTCAGATCAGTCCTCAGCACTATTTATTAAGGTGAGAAGAGTATGGAGGCAATAACGAGGTAGCCAGAGGACAAAGTTGAATTATTTACACCTAGAAACTCAAACCGAGCGGGGATGGATTCATTTACACAATGGATTCTTTTCTCAAGGGAGACAGTGTCGTGACCTTCTTCAATGAAATGCATGTTTGTCTATTTTATGAATGTGCTTGGTATTGCTAACTGTAGGTTGTGCATTTGAGCAATGCTACTGCTGGCTATTCTATTATTGTCTATTGAAGTGCCACAAATGTTCTCATTTTGATATGTTTAATTGCTTTAAGTTTGAAACTACAGTACAAAAAGAAAAATCAAGTTATAAAATGTGTAATATTTTTGAGGTAAACTGGAAGTAAGGTTCATATTTAAAACATTGATTGGATATCCAAGACCTCCGGAGTCACTAGATTGGGACTGAGAGTGACGCTATAGGTCCGTTCAGGGTTTAGACTGTAGTCATTCATTTTTCATCACATGCTGTGAAAGACAGGTAATGACGTGTTTAATGTTTGATGAGCAAGAAACTGATATAGCTCATACAATTACTATAAAGCAGAATGTCATAATGCATGCTCCTTTTCTCACTCAGCACTCTGCAGTAAGTATGTATACCTGTACTATTCACTTTTTTAAGAACTTAAATGATCTGGTATTTGGGTCTAAAGATAATGCATTTGATATTTTAGGTGAATAAATCATGCAAAAAAGAAAAACCTAATGTGCTTGATTTATATGGCTCTGATTCCATTTACCTGTGTGCTTTTACAAACTGTAATATGACTCTTATCGGCCGCCGGTACGAGTGAGGAGTATTGTATGTCAGATGTGGATCAGTTTCCTGCAGAGCCATTTGACACCCATGGAAGGCGGCTTTCTGTCTAAAGTCAGTCAGGTGACCAGAGGTTTGGATACAGTCGCACGCTGAGGTCCTGTCCGCCACCAGTTGTGGAAGCAGAGGAGACAAGATGACGTTCATCGCCAAGACCTTCTACGACCTGAGAGCCACCACGCTGGAGGGAGACTCGCTGGACTTCAACGTGTTGAGGGGGCGGGTCGTCCTGATCGAGAATGTGGCGTCGCTCTGAGGCACCACCGCCCGGGACTTCGGCGAGCTCAACCAGCTTCAGAGCAAGTACCCCCATCGGCTGGTGGTCCTGGGCTTCCCCTGCAATCAGTTCGGCTACCAGGTCAGTTGAGCAGCGTGGGTCAGTACAAGCTCTTCAGCCTTGATACGGCATTACATTCACATTTTAAGCATCTGGCAGACTCATCCAGAGTAGCTTACACTGATTACAACCGGAAAACAGGCTTAATTCCTAGATCACCAAAAGTAGAAGCAATGCAAAGGTCATGGCCATAGTGCCTTTACAATATTACTGTGATCATAGAACAAAAGAAGATAAATAAGAGCTAAAGAGAGAGAAAGCAGGGATTTCTTTTAAACTGTTCAGAACAAAATATCTTCCAAAAACTCTATCCTACTGAAACCTGAATGTTTGTGTGTTTGGCAGGAGAACTGCAGCAATGGCGAGATCCTGAATACCCTGAAGTATGTGCGTCCAGGGGGCGGCTTTCAGCCCGGCTTCACCATCTTTGAGAAGTGTGACGTGAATGGAACGAACACGCATCCAGTGTTCGCCTACCTGAAAGACAAACTGCCCTATCCTGACGACGACCCCAATTCCCTCATTCAGGACCCCAAGTTCCTGGTCTGGAGTCCCATCAGCAGGACGGACGTCTCTTGGAACTTTGAGAAATTCCTCATCGGGCCAGAGGGAGAGCCCTTTAAAAGATACAGCAAAAAGTTCCCCACCACCGCCATAGAGCCTGACATTCAAAGACTACTGAGACTAACCAAGGGGCAGTCTAACCTAAAGTTAGACTGCCCCTAAGGATGACTTCTCATCCATAACAGTGAAAGCTGAAATGCTGCTGTCCATCCTTTTAAGCCTTATTAAATGAGGGTGATATTCTGAAAGATGTGGGAGTATCATCTGAGGCCTTGTAAGCGCTTAAGAGTAGTGGATAAATGTATTTGTATTTTTCAAACTTCAATCTTAACACAACGTAGGTTCAGTTTTGAACAAATGTGCATGTACTATATATTTTTATATTCTAGTTCGGAAACATAAAACACTCCTTTTCTCTCCTAGTTCCTTGCCGGCCTGGCCAGCAGATGGTGCTACTGATTTGATTAGTGATTCAGATGCTTTATGACTCTTATGCATGCCTTTTATGAATCAACATTCACCACATAACGTGTTTTTGTTGGAATAAAACTCTGAAGAGCTCCTATTCTATCTCCCATTAATGCTTCTCTTTTTTTATACAGTAGCTTCACCAGAATCCCGACAGACACATTTATTGTCATCTAGATTGTTTTCCTATGATGAAACGTTGACAAAGAAATGATGTTTGAAATAGCTAAATAAAAATAAATAAACAAATAAAATAAATAAATATCACCCTCCTGAAAACACCCCTGAGTCAACATGTTGACACCTGTCAGCTCTGCATGATGTGCATTTCCATGTCTTCTAAGAGCAGTGCTGATCATGACCCACTATATACCTCATGACTGTACCTTTATACAGCCATGACATCTGATGTCAAGTTCTAATCCATGCATCTGGGAAAACGCCTGCCCTCTTCCAGCTTTCCTTTCCTGTCTCATATGCATTATTGGCAGAGCCTGCAGATTAGAAAGGGACTTCTGACTATCCACCCACAGTCACATCAGCTGATCATGTCAGGCTGCTGCTGCTGAGCCGCCCTAATGCCGTTTCCCTGGCAAGCTGCCCCGGCCAGGGGACACTAGTGACAACAGTGAAAGGTTGGCAGTTTCTGTTTCCATTTGTAGTGGGTTATCTTAGTCTCTTTCAACATCCATGTTAAATGTGTGTGGTGTCATGTTGAATGGCGGTATTTCGGAGTTACATTTCGCAGAAGCCCGTTGGCCTCTGTTTTCCACAGTCGGTAACTATAACGTTGACTACCAACGAGCATCATCTATTATCATCTCTTATAGATGCGACATTTCGGGAGCTTCGGCTTCCCCCCCTCCCTTACTTAGCTTGCGGATAAAAATCACCAAGATCGTTTCTGTTCGAGATAATGACTCCCTCAATATTTAATCAAACCTGGCGCAACTTCCGGTCTGCAAACTTAACCCTCATTCATGCGCTCTCCTGCTGCATGTATGTATGCCTCCCATAGGGGCAGCAGAAGCAGAATGACGACTCTTTCTCTCCACTTCTGCCCCCTGCATTATTGCATTACCATAGTAGGCCACAAACTAAACCTACCATAGACATTTATGAAAAAAGTACAGAGCAGAACAAAAGCTTCCAAACAGGAGTGAAGACAGGGCAGACTGCTGCAATGGCAACAGAGTTTTAAACAGAGAAGTAATGAGCAGCGTTCCTCCACGGTTTTGATAATCAAATCCCATGACTTTCCCAAGGCTATTCCATGACATACAGCACTATTTCCATGACCAATATGACCAATTTGTCAGTGTCTATTTTGCAAATGTCACATTTTTTTTTAGGTTGAATAACTCAATGTCTCAAGTCTTATTTGTGGCTACAACTATAGGGCCGATACTATCAGGAAACTTCAACACATTTCCGTGACATTTCTAAAATCATATGCACATTTTCTATAACCTTTCCAGGCCTGGAAAACACACTTACTGAATTCAATGACAGTAGGAACCCTGAATGAGGTTTTTATTTTTATTTTATTTTTATCTTTACTTCCTCTCCCAGTTCGCAGGTCCGTTGACAGTGACTGAAACCAACACAGAATGGATCAGAACGGATCAGAACGGTGAAGAGGTTTTTCCACACCCTAGTCGTATGTGGTATCCGGAAATTGTGTCAGAGTGAGACCTCCTCCTTTCCTCTCCCCCTCTCTGACACTACACACTACAGGTGAGCACTGTTACCACAGTAACGTTTGCTTTCTCCACGAGGTCTTCTCGCGAGATCCTGGAACAGAGGGGAGGGTGGCCGAATGATCTCATCTCTCCAGCAGCTGCATAGCGCAGCGAGGCGAACCAGTAACTTTTCTATCCAACTTCTAAGTTACGTCTGGAGATGAAGACGCCGGGGCCATTTCGACGGTAACCGGAACGAACACATTTCCCGCGAGAGTAAGAAAGAGCGGTGGCTGTTTTGCGTTTCGGACTTTCGGACCTACGAGTTAAACAAGAACCAAAAAAAAGGAGGAAAACCGCTCCGCGTTGTGTGACATATCCAATGCCTGAAGCAGAAAGGAGGAAAGGTGAGTCGGAAACGCCGTGCTACGGTCATGTGCAGGTGTACATACACGGTGGCCGAACAACATCTGTCTGACGGGGACAAAGCAGAGCACTGTGTCATGTAGAGCTGCAGTGGAATATCAGTGCGCAATCAGTGCCGGGGCTTTTTTTAATTAGCGGGTGAAGATCGTGGTGGGCGAAGAAACGTTTCTACCCGAGCTGTCAAAAAAATACACATCCGCTGTATCACGCTCAGTCAAGGGCATTGTTCCCAGTGCTGCTTTGGGGGGGGGAGACGATTCACAGGTGGCATATCGAGTACACACTATCGACCACCACTGGGTGATTGGGTGTCTCTCTTCCTGATTGTCACCGCACCGATCTGTATTCTCAGCATGTTATATACCCCGTGTTGTTGCCACCTGACGGGGGGATCGGAGGCTCCAGGTGCCCCTAACAGGTCCGACTTGTTTACAGCCTCGAGCCTGCCTGGTGTTCAATCATCTCAGGGGGTGAAGCAGCTATAGGCCAAGCTGCGTGATCAGTGATCAATATGCCTTGTTATTTGTTATTTGTCGTCTATACGTTTGGTTGTTTACGTGATGGCAGCAGCTTTAGAGCAGGAGGGGCAGACAGACACCTGCTACCACATTGTGTGTTGTTCAGTGAGCCTGCCAAGTTGGATGGACCAGATCCTCCATTAGCTGCTTTGTTGATCATTTGTGAGCAGGATTGACACGAAAACAGCTGTTTTTCTGTTCAGAATAGAAAGTGACAGAAACAGAAAGTAAGTGTCAAGGTACAGGCTGTCATAGTCCTATAGGAACTTGATAGATTAGGGAAGATTGGTCTATGCAGGGCCCACAGAGGCACATTTAGATCTGCTTACATAAATGGTAAAAAAAAGATGGCCAGCATGTTTAGTGTATCAGCTGTAATTAAACACATTCACAGTTATATTGAGATATGAAATTAGATATCAACAGACTCTCCTCTACCTGCACTCTAGCACCTGACCCAGCACTTGTGTTGTTGGGGTTAGATAACTTGGCATGCCTGGGATGAAGGAAGGAAGCCTTGGGCAGAGGATCAAGGATTTTTAGCATTCTTGATAGGAGAGGCTCAGCTGACCCACGGCAGCATGACTGATCATATAGCTCCACTGCCATTTTTACCATTCCGACTAATCTCGCTTTTGCCCCCGTTTTGCTTTCCACGGCGTAGCTCGTTCTAAAGCATATTCACCCTGGACCGCTTGTCGCCTTTTCTGACAGGATTTCTTATAGAGAATTAATCTAGTGCGAATGCAGCAGCTTCATATCACTATTGGAAGCGTGCTCGCTCTATTTTAATCTCCCACAATGGGCCATCCAGTATCAGCTTCGTGCTATACTGACAAAAACACTACTCAAGGTTAAGATAAGACATGAACAGCGTGTGCCTCGAACGTCTCATTTGGGGACATCGGACAAGTTTGCAACCATGGCGTTATCAGACCCACCCGAGTGACAGCAGGTTGACAGGACCTGTCCAAATATGAATGTTTTTTTGATGCATTCAATCAAAATGTGTTAAACAGCCATTGCTTTGGCACCTCCACACACATGACTGCCTTGAGAGAAACGCCAGCTGCTCCTTTAGTTTCCTACAGGGGTAACGGGTCCTCGCCGTCCCCCTCTCTTTCCATAGGACAGTGTTTCTCTTTCGGTTATTATACCTCTCGCGCTGTTACGATTGTTGTCCTGCTTGATTAGTTGTAGTGTCTTTCTACCGTGCCTACGCATTCACAGAGGGACGCTTCCTGTTGCTAAGTTGAGATTATGTTTCCATTGTCTTCTGTGCATTGGCTGGAAGGGAATAGCACGAGCAAAGATGGGAGACAACAACAAGAGGGGCATTGTGCTGCTTTACAATGTGCCTCCCTGGAATGTGTAGGCTGTAATTATGGTAAGTGGCCATAATGAAATGCTTAAACTAACTGTTTGCTTTTTTTTTTGACGAATCACGAGATTAGTGAGACGTTATTAATGCTCGAGTTCAGAGTGAGCTGTTCTTTATTGATTTAATAACCCTTCCATCCAAGCAATCATTAGGCTAATCCAATTTCTGAGTGCAGGTTTCCAAGCTCTCTTCACCGGGATGCGCCGTTTCCAGGGTATACTCGGTAACTTTGAAGGGTTTTTTTCTCGACCCGCCGGGTTACCTCTTGACCTCGTGGGTTTCGGAAATGTGCTAGTGCCGCCTGATTGGCCGCGACGGACCCCGGAGCCTGTCTCGCTCCCGCCTCTTTGTGCTTGTTGACGGATCACGGCAAACCAAACAGACCTTGAGATATGACCCTGATGGTTGTGGCGCACCGACTGCTCTAGTGTCTGCCACAAGGCCAACTCCTTCCTGCTCGTTGCTAAAATGAGTCACGTAGTCCTCGGGTTTGACATGACCACTGCAAAAAAAAAAAAAAAAGGAAGCTCAGTCCGTTTTGATAGAACGGATTCACCCTGGCCTAGTTTAGTCAACCTTTGT
>CABFOP010082224.1:0-14783 GCA_900683385.1 Anoplogaster cornuta
TGTGTGTGTGTGTGTGTGTGTGTGAGGGGTTGGGGGTTGGAGGTTGGGGGTGGGGAGGGTGTTAGGACTGGACTTAATGGGTAGGGGCTAAGGTAGTGCCTGCATCTTCACCCAAAGAGGAGTTCCACTTTCTCTCGCTGCCTCACTCAGACAAACACAAGTTTGCTCACAGTGCTAGACTCAACACATGCTCAGCTCTCTTGCTCCGGCCACCAGACATGATGCTGCAGTAGTACTCTCCATGAAATTACTGCAGGACCAAGTGGTGCAGCAGCACTGTAGCTGATGGGCTGTTGCTGCTCTTTCTATCTTTATCTCTGTTTTCATTGGGACGTAGGGGAGAAATAAATAGCTCAACACACACTGTTGGGAGGCAACTGAATGGAGCAGACTCACAGGGGGTTTCCCCAGACTGCCCTCACACCAATGGATTTGGACAGAATTTTTGAATTTGCCAAAGTGGCAGCCAAAATGACAATTTGGCAATATCATTTTTAAAACTTTTTTAAAAAAATTGTTATTGTTTTTATTTTTTATTTTTTTATTTTTAACAGGATCTCCTCTTGTGGACTGAACATTTTTGGGATTCTCATTCTGAAGATTTACCACATGTAAGTGTCACTTTCATTTTAATTAAATGGTTTACTGACAGAAGTAATGACAGGCGGGAGAATTCATATCCTCAGTAATAGTAATTTGTTGGCCATTGTAATACACTACATAAACCCAGTTTACAGCAGATTGGCAGTTAAGCATTTATAACAAAGTCGATTTGTGCAGATAATTTTTGCTGTTGAAGTGAATGTTAGAATAATGTTTCTTGTATTCTGCAGACCTTTGGCTCCAGGATGTGTTCTATAGCCATGCTCCATCAGTGGAGTCTTGCTGTGTTCTTGCTGTGCTCCCCTGTGACTCTCTATGGGAGGCCAATTGATGCACTTAGTAGCAGAACGTGAGTTACTTTTTAAGTTATATTTGCTGCCTGTTATTCTCTTTTAAACTCAGCCCTGTAAAATAATGGCCAAAAGAATGAATGGATCCTTTATTGAGCTTTGTAAATTAGGGACTAGCAAACACTTAAATATGGGAGCAAAATTGTTCACATTTAGGGCACACCCTGCTTTTGAGTTTAGATAAAATAAAGTGATACAAAACAAATCAATGTTGTTCAGTCTCAGGGTTGGTTTTATGGGTTCTTGAGTCCAGACGACTGTTGGCTCCCAGAAAACTTGTTTATGCTGCCACCTACTGTACTCAGGTTTTCTGGAACATGACCTTGAATTTCAGTAGCCAGCAGCTCTAAAACTGTTCCAGCCACAAACTCTACACTGTGGTGTCACAAAAAACATTACAAGAAAGTCATATGAATGCAGAGTCCAATGAATGCATATGTATAGTCTTTTCTTGGTATTGATTCAGAAATTTGGTATTGGTATTTGATTTGCACAAAAAGCTTTTTCATTGGCATTTTAATAGAAAAGTGAAATGACTTCCCTAACTGCCCTCACCATGCATGGTGCTGTAATAGGGTGCTAGTATCTAGTCACCAAAATGAAGCTTTAATACAGCCTTCTTTCTATTTTTACTACATATAGATCTGACTTTGACCTATGACTCCTCTCCTCCATGCTTGTAGGAGGAGGTCAGTGAGCCATGCCCAGCTGATGCATGACAAGGGGCGCTCCCTGCAGGAGTTCAAGCGTCGCATGTGGCTGCAGGAGCTGCTGGAGGAGGTGCACACAGCTGACGAGCGAGCTCCGCCCTCCCAGAGCAGAACGACTAGCCACACCTTCAGTGGGAGTGCCCTGCACCAGAAGCCCCCAGGAGGCACCAAGAACCTCCCCCTCAGGTTCAGGCTGGACAGCGAGGGGACTAACCTGCCCCAGGAGACCAACAAGGATCTGGCCTATAAGGACCAGCCACTGAAGGTGGCCACCAAGAGGAAAAAAAAGGTGAGGTTAGGGCGGAGGAGGGAGAGTGACAAGAAGAGGAGAAGGGCACGCTCTGTCACAACAAAGGAGTTACAAAGGACACAGTATCCCGGTTGACAGACTCCAAATGGCCTTCAGGTGGTGCTGCACTAAGACACTGATACCGGTTCAGCATGACTGAGGTCTGAGAGACTCACAGAGGACTCAGTCACTTCATATTATGGCCCTGGGGCTTTGCTTGTGTAATTATAATCTGCTATGTTTGTATTTTTGTGTTTTAATACAATTTCATACTTCCTGGAGTTTTATGAACTATCATCATAACATGTTTTTAGATCAATATTTATTTGGGCAATCTATAAGCCTCTATAACCCTGATTTACTTCAAAACAACACCATATGGTTTAATCTCTAACTGATTTTGTGCACAAGTAGAGCTTAGGAAGGAAATATTTATTGTCTGTACATAGTGTAACTTCACACAAATTGGGATGCTGAGTGGTCTGCTATTTGGTTGGCTCTTCATGTATTGACTATTGTGGACATACAATCATGATGAACTGTTCACTGAATACATCTATAAGAACTGTTCTGCCCTAATTTATTTCATGTTTTAAAAGTGTATATTTATTTTGTGAATGTACCATGGTGCTGCTGACTAAATCTCATAATGCACTTTAGTTATATCCTGTACATGTTCTCTTGTGGTTGATTTTTGATTAGATGTTTCTGTTTGATGGTCACACTTTCTTTTCCCACCTTTGATCCCTCATGGACTTGTAACTTATTGGATGCTTCATCAAACCCACTCATCATTTTACATTATAGTTTATTTTTATAGAATGAGCCCAAGTCAGGGGCTATCCGACTTATTTAGTGTTCTTCACTTGCACTGAGGGCATACTGTACATGTTTCCAAGTAATCAAACAATAAAAATGTAGTCATTAGAAATAATTGATTTGTGGTGCCTTTGTTTAGTAGCCCTATCTAGGCAACATATGTCATTTGATGGACATTATCCATAGTGCCTTACAGAGTGTATACATTTTTAACATGGATGACCCCAGTGAGAATTGAACCCCTGGCCCCTGCTCTATCCATTGAGCTACGACCACTGACTGACTGAAATGTGACTAACAAACCATCGGCTAACAAAAAAAAAGGTATTTTGGTAACAGTCTCAATGCAGTTTCTCTGTATTTCTTACATTGTAAGTAAAATAATGTACTAACATGAAATAGGGTGATTAATGTGTAGATGTATAAGAACATGCACATTACTTTAGCCTATGCATAGAATTTAGCTCTCGTATAGGAGGGACACAGTAGACGAATGTGACCACTATACTGTGCTTGAGGAACCAAAATGGTGATGGAGTTACTAATTCCTAAAATTCCTAAATTACACATATAACATTTAAAAACGAATCTGGGCCACAGAAATAATAATAAGACTAACAATGAGCACAACAGTAGAAAAAGCTTCAATTTCCAGATCACCAATGTTACAAGCAACCAATAGAACAGAATGCAAATCTCCAAGCTCCGTACCCTGACACTATACCTGTTCCACTTAGAACGATCATGTCAGAGACAAGAACAAAACAGGCAGCAGGGTGGCTTAGTGAGTAGGAAGTATCCTTCAAGCAGAAGGCCCAGGTTCAATCCCCTATCACAGCAAGCATCCACCCTGCTGAAGTGTCCTTGAGCAGGACACGGATGCCCTGCTAGCCCTGATACCCACTGTTGTGTAGCTGAGCTGCCCTCTGAACTTCCTGGAGGGGGGTTGAGGATTTCTGCTTTGGGGATCAAAAGAATATCACACAGAAGTGCTCAGAAGAATAGCTGCATTGAAGGGAATTAGATTTTGTCTTTGGTGTAAAAGTGGTGAATGAGGGGGAAAAAATCATTAATATTTCTGTTGACTTTTCGGCATGGACAGAACAGGATGAGGCTGTTAATGTCACACTTTAAAACATGTGGCGTTTTTAACAGCTGCTGACCGAATGGTACATGGTAATGGCAGGGGAAAGCAAATGCATCAGTGTCAGCTATATCCTGTGCTAAGAGCAGCAGCGTGGGCCATTAGCTGACACAGAGTCATAAATGTTGTGGAATAGCCAGATAAAGCCGCCATAAGAAGCCTGCAGCTCACACCAAATAAATCAATCTAACACAGGGAGAGGCATTAATACGGCTGGAGAAGGGGAGACACAAGGAACGCAATCAATGGATAGGTCATTAATTTTTCTTTGGAGAGTATCCATCCTAGTGGTGGTTAAGGGTGCTGATTTTGAAATATACTCTTCATGCAGTATGAACACATCCCACTCACCATCTCCAAAGAGATGGCCAATTGTTACTATGAATGTGACATGTCTGAAAACTTCAGTAACACCTATTACAAAGTGTCCACGAGGTGTTTCTAGGTGTTCTAGGTGTTCTGTTTTCCCAAAAAGACTCATACAGTACACACAGATAACAGTAGTGTGAAGGAAACAAGAGACACTATATACAGTACTAATACAAAACACTAAATCACCCAAATTAAGCATATATATCAAAAGAAACAACAACAAAATGTATATTGCAGCTATTATTAACAATACAGATAAACCTTAAAATGAAAAACTAAAGTCGCTGTTATACATCTCAACCACTGGGTAGAGGCCCTTTCTCTTTAAACCCAGTCAACCAGAATCAATTTGATGTTTGCCTTTCTTCCCTCCACATTCAGCAATCGCAGTTTCAATGAATCCTGCGAGGCTGAGACCTCTCCATTCTCTTATGAGGTTTAACAGGATGGATGAAGGACACGCCATTAAAAGAGAATACTCCAATTCACCATTTGAGGATTGTATACTATAAAGATACAGCATTGAAGAAACATAATGGTGAGTATGTAACATTTATGGAAGGTTGTTACATTTAAATATCTGTTGTTTACTGTTAGAAAACAGTCAGTTTACAACAGTATAAATGAGAAGGCAGCAAAGTCTAGTTGTCAGTAATGTCTCAAAATAATAATCAAATGACATTGTTTCTTTGCTAATATACATAACTTTGTTGTTTTAGATAGAAAATAAAAGTATTGTCACACCTGCCACAATGTTAGTTTGGGTTTATGTAATACAGGCTGTTCCCAACACTTATGGTGTGATCTTTGCCTGTACCTGCGGAGTGATCCTGGGCATTGGGTTCTGTGCCAACCTGCTGGTCTTCTCTCTGTTTGCCAAGTACAACACCCTGCGTAAAAACCGCCTAGACATCCTCCTCCTCAGCATGACTCTGGCCGACTTCCTCACCTTGCTGCTCATCCCCTTCACCCTGGACTCTGCCATAGGCCACTCCTGGCCTCTGGGCAACACCTTCTGCAAGGTCTACCAGTTCCTCCTGGCCTTCAGTCTGGCGGCCAGCACCTATTCTCTGTGTGCTGTGTCCATGACCCGTGCCATGATTATCACCAACCCGTACCAACCACCTACCATGGACCTGGTCATTCTCATGTTCGTCCTGGTCTGGGCCCTCAGCTTCTTCATCAGCCTGCCACTGCGCATGTTTGCCACTAAGAAGAGCCTGGGCCCAAGTCTGGCAAACTTCACCTTCTGCCTCCCAACCATCCATGAGCACCACTACCAAGTGGTCCTAAGCCAGTTTGTGCTCTACTATTTTGTTCCAATGCTGGTCATCGCCTTCAACTATGCCCGTCTCGCTCTTTTTCTCCACAAGAGCCCTGTTATGTCTGTGGCCAGTACCAGAAATACTCGCCGTGCCTCTGTCATGGTGTTCTTGGCCGCGGCTACCTTCTCCGTGTGCTGGCTGCCTGGCTATGTGCTGGAATTGTGTGTGTACATGGGGCTGTATCGCCACGGCCAGGCTTGGGAGATGTTCTATTTCATCTGCACTGTGCTCCAGTACCTTCACCCCTGTGTTAACCCAGTGCTCTACGTGCTACTGTCCAAGCGCTATCGCCACAGGAGGGCAGCCTGGCTCTTCAACTGTAACAAGAACAGGGTGCACCCACAGGTCATCACCACCACCTCAGACAGCTTCTAGAGTCAGCTGACCAGAAAGCAGGAAAAGACCGTGTAGAATTTAGGGATTTTAAAATAAATATTCATATAAATCTACTGCTTTTGTGCATAGTACTCTGTGAATTATATATTATTTTGCTCATATAAAATGTTTCTTTTTACGTGAATATAGGCCAAACCTTGAGTAGTTATCAGGGTTAGGTTCTTTTAAAAATGTTTTTCATTACAGTTACTAGTTATCTCATCAAAATTGTTATCAGTAACATAATAAAAGGGATTAGCCAAACTCGGTAATGCATCCTGTTTACTTTCAGCTACTTTCAGATTACTTGCTGAAGTTAGTATTTGAGATATAAAGGAAGAGTGTACTGTGAGCAGTCAATATGTGTCTGTCCCAATGCCACCAAGACAAATTCCTAGACATTTAAAAGTGATTCTCATTCTGATTCACCATGACATGAGCACTCAAAACTGTAGATGTTTAATTCTCTTCAGGTGATACAACTTTACCAAATGATAGCAGGTCTATCTGGTGTTGTGCTGATTTAATAAAGGCATGGTTGTACTGACATGGACTTGGTCTTCTGTTCCTGATTGATTTATAGCTATATGCATTCTGAAGAGTGAACACCTGACAACAGCTACCACAGTAGCTAACACCCTGAAGCTTGTATGATAAATATAGTTTTATGGGGCAGCTATTCCTCCACTGAGCAGGATTGTTACCTTGGTAAAGCAGATGAACTGGTGACTGAATGTGAGCTATTTAATCCACTAGTATCACAGTAAATTATCAGGAATGGAAAACCTTGTGGTAGGCTGCAGTGTTGCACTTTCATATGATTAAAAACATGATGCTGCATAGAATGGTGACATTCTGAGTTCTGGCTACAGTGAGCATACAGCACCTAGTGTCATGATCAACATTAATTGGCTATGGTTACACTTGTTTCAATGTGAGTTTTATCAAACCATGCCAGGGCACATTAAGTGAAAGATCTAGCTACAGAAACATTGAATTGGACTCACATTGCTATTAGATCTTCAAATCCAGATATGGATCAGATCATGATCAGAATTCTACTTTGTCTTGGTGGCATACAACCACAATGCACATACAAGCAATGTAAAGAGTTGGTGAGGGAGACCAGACATCAGATTTAAATACATACAGCCAAAGGAGACTTAACAGCTGTATTCAGTCCGGGTGTGGGCATACAGCAATGTGATAACATAAAAACCAAATCTTTGGAATCCGAACCCCCAAAATGATGTTACAATGACAATGTAATAAATAAATAAAATAAAATAAAATAAAATATTTGGGATAGATGTTTATAAATTATGAGTTAATGGAGGAATATCGAGAAAGGGGTAGGAACCTATAAGTGTACACTTCTTCCTACTCCTTTTCGAACATTGTTATTCTTGTTTTGTTTGTTTTCTTTTTTTAACTGCTTTTATTTTGTTCGAAATAAATAAATTCATTCATTCATTCATTCATTCATTCATTCATTCATTCATTCATTCATTCATTCATTCATTCATTCATTCATTCATTCATTCATTCATTCATTCATAAATACGGCTGGTCAGCTTTAGGTCTCATCATCTCCTGGAGCTCTGAGAGACATGGAGTGTACTGCAAAAAAAGGCAGTGGTTAAAAAACTTCTTTTCAGCTCTATATGCTCTATATGTGACATATTCGAACAACCAACTTTAAACCTGTGAAGATTGCAACACCTGACACTACAACTACAACTAATAGTGTATCTAATTCTCATCATCTTTAAGTCCTGTTTTCTGAGCTGTTTCGTTTTACCCACAATTAAAAAAAAGCAGGGCTACATGTAAGTTGATGAGGTGCTGATGATCTTTACACCAGTACTGGAGCCACAGATAGAGGTGTCCGGGATAAAGCTGTTGAGGACACCCCGTCACCAGAGAGCTACTTGGCCATTCCTGTCCTTGCTACATTGAACCTTGACCTTCCAGCTCTGGAAGGTAAACTGAAACACAGGGTGCAACCCAAAGCTTGTTCACTACTGCTCCTTTCATTGGCTCCCTCACTACCACTCCTTTGGGACAATTACTTAGCTACTCCATCATCAAAAATGGACATCTGCTACTAATGAAGTGGATCTATCGTGACTGATGTAGCCCAAGAACACAATACACCTCATAGCCAATCAAAGTTTTTATGCACACCCATGTTTAGCAGCTAGCTACAGCTCCGGTAGCTCGGAGTGGAAGGAAGCTGGCAGAGACAGAAAGACAGAGGGGGTTTCTTGGCTGGCATTGAGTACAACAATATATTGGGTATGAGGTCATGCTCATGCCCCCTCGGGACAGACAGGGTACAATCTACATGTTTTGTTTAATAAGGGAAAGCTGATTATGTACTACTTGTTCCATTGTTATTGGTCCATGGGGAAAGGGATTTAAACTACAGTACTTCTGTAACACACACAGTGGGGAAGGACTCTTTGGGGATGGGCTTGTAGTTGCAGTTGAGTTGCAGTGGGCCAGGTAGTAGGTTTCCTAGGGAAGTAAAAGGATTAGGAGAGGGAGTAGCAAGGCTGGCTAGAGAGGTAATAGGAGACATCCCAGTTCACCCTATGTCAGCCCACCCCCCTGACATTTGGCCTTCTCTTCAGGGTAGAGTGAGGGCAGCTGGCCTGATTTGTGCAGACTGATCATCTGTATGTTGTTTATGGTGAAGCAATAACGCACACATGCTCGGGTGTTCCTGACCTTGAATGTACTTCGCAGTGTAGAGATTGATCTGCAGAGAAAGCTCATGATCACATTCACCTCTGAACCCCCCCAAAAAATATACAAAGGCAATATGAGGCTATGTCAACAAATATTAGAGTGCCTATTCACAGTTTGAAATTGCTCTGTGAAACATACCCTGGCTTGATATTTTGACAGATTTCAAGAGCTTGCCACTTTCAAATTATCCTTCAAACAACAGTGTGGAGACTACAGTAATGGGGATTCGGGTACTGGCCTCCACCAGCACTCAAAATGAAGTTCTCCTTCACTGTAATCAAAAATATCAAATGAACAGAAGCATGTTTAGAAATGTGTTGTATATCTCTATAACATTGAATTATATAATGTGATCTATGTGTGTTGTGTCCAACCTTCCATCACTTCTTGCTCTCTCAGCTTGTCACTGTTCACTGTTCAAGTCTTCACAGAGAGACTGGTATGGGAGTGGAAAGTTTGAAAGCTCCATAAAGCAAGAAATTTCTTTCTTTCTTTCTTGGCACAAAACTAATGTAGGCTATTCCACTGATATCACACAAGGCAAAAATTCACAACAATTCTGCAAGAGATTTGCACTCTAAACAGCTCAAAATACCCCTTTCTTCATTCCTAAATTTGCCAGGTTATCTTGTCAGTTTGTCTCTACCGCCTATTAACATGCTTGTGATTTAAAAAAAAAAAACCCCTCCCTGACAGGTTAGGATAGGATAGGATAGGATATATACTTTATTAATCCCTCGTGAGGGAAATTACAGAACAATTGATAGAACAATTGACGAGCTCAGCCTCACGTCTTGTGCGCGCTGCCAGTTAGCCCGAATTTGCATGAAAAGGAAAAAAAAAAAAAAAGGTGGGGGGAAAAATAACAATAAGCATGGTGATAAAAATATTGTCACATTTTTCCTTTGTTTTTCATTCCTACCTCCTTAAACACTGTGCAATCAGTCTTTGTTGTCAGGCTTTTTGTTGGCACTGCCGCTGAGGCACACCCCCATCCATTAACTTTGATGTGAAATTAGCTCGTGCCCAACTTCCTTTTTGACAGACACACTTGTCATGAATTGAGCTGTGATTTCCATTTCATTGAGTCTTTAATAATAATGGAAATAAGATGTTGAAATGACTTGGGCCTCACAGTACTTTAACAGAGAGTTTCTGACTATAGGTCTTCATTCCATCTTTTCACTATACATTAACCCACCATATTCCTTTAATCTTCAGTGGAATTGTATGTATGTGTCGGGATACTTCCCTCCTTTTCTGGATCTCAAAAACCGCCTGATTAGTTCTGGTTAATGAAAGAACTTGGGACAAATCGGTGATCTGATAAGCTAGAGTTGGCTGAACACGTAGACGATGTTAGACTGCCAGTGCTGATATTGGAGTATTGCTGTTCTGTGTACTCCACCTCTCTTTGGTGGGCATCTGACTTTGAATCTCAGGTGACCTCTCGTCCTGATTCCTATGGAGGGAATATAAATGTAGCAGAGACATTTAAAAAAAAATCTCTGATGGTTGTGATTTACAGTCCTTCTATTGCAGTGTCTCCTCATGTCCTTGTCCATCTATCTAGTGCAGAAATAAATAGTCTGCATTAGGCCTGGACACCCTTACGGTTTGTCGACTCAGCATATTCTATTATGTTGCACCAAATCCTATGAGTCGGGAAAACCTAGCAAATCACAGAATTTCTAAAATGGTGGCAGGACCTATTTCCAGAGCATCTACTGTGGAGCTACTGCCAGAATGTAATTCAATTACTCTGTCACTTACATGTAAAACTCCCTGGCCTGGTCACTATGTATCTACTACATGATGCAGGCTTTCCTGACAAGTTAATTAAAATTACAGCACCCACACTTTCATATTCATCATTATCATGTAACATTAAATAACCAAGAGATAGCAATTTAACAATGTAGACACAGCCTTATCAATCACTTCGTCCCTTAGCAAAGGGTAACTTTTTTTGTTTATAGTTTTGTAGTATATTTAACTACTACAGTATACTAACTATTTAACTTTGTAGTATATAAAACTATAGTTTTATTTTTTAGTTTCATTCATAGCAGCTAACACTAAAGTTAAGTCAGTGAACATGGCACTTGCATAGCAATACAATCAAATTTCTTGCAAACCGAAGACTATAGTGAAAATTGGGAGAAACCGATTGCACTCAAGGTAGGTATGTTGCATTATGGGTCAAATGCCCTTTTACTATGTGTGACCTGTAAAGATATAAAATTAATTTTAGTCTGGTGAGACATGCTTATTTGTTGAAATACTGTAAGCCTCAAATATATGTGTTGCCTTCTGGCTATTTATTCATTCTCTTCTCTCTTATGCTTTTCTTTTTCTCACTGGTCTAAAATACATATCTAAATGGTTGCTCTCAAATCTTAGTTTGTTCTAATATCATCGATGCACCACTACAAATAAATGATAGGCCAATAATATCAGTGTAATATTGGCCTACCTGTCAGGTATTATTGTTATTATTGTTTTGTTTTTTTTACACAAAATCATGCTGCAGTATCATAAAGCGACATTAGTTAATGAATCTGTGTAACCTAAAGGCCCATCTACAACATAATTAAACTATATTGTGAATTTCTAAGAGACAGAATTCTTGACTCCGCTAGTTAAATTATGCACATAGCTGACAGAAAATGGTTGTGGCTACACACTGTAAGATCAGAGGGCTGTTGCCATGAGCTAATCATTCCATGTGCCATATAGGCAAGTGTTGAAGGAGTGTAGCCTGTTTATTTATAGGAGTCTCAAAGGTTCCACAGCAGAGGGTTGCTCTTTGAGCTGGATTCAATTACAGCTCTGGTGAAAGCTGAAAATACAACATCTATACACACATACAAACAGGAGTATAAATCCTTGATTTGGATTTATAGGTGGGGGTTCAATAGACTTACTGTGCTGTGCTTGGTAGGTGAAAAACATGATGGTGATGTAATGTGATATCCAGAAAAGTACAGGGTGCAAGTACAATATTAAACACATTAGGGCTGCATAGCGAAAATGTGCACGGCCTTCCTATTTTCTCCCTTTGCAAGTGGTGGAAGCCAGGTGTATTAAAATACAGGGAACTGTGGGATGACTGTCAGGCAGAGGGTTGGAAAGGTAGCGAACAGATTTGTCAGCAAATTGGATCAGCCAAACAACAGAAGAGAAATGTCCATGTTGTTTTTCAGCTCCTGGAAAATGCATTTGCGTTACCACACAACCTCCTGTGGGTAGCTTTTGGTAGCTAGTAGTGCAAATTGTGAAAATCTGGTTAGAGGTTATTTCCAAGACATACAAATATACTTTAACAACTTTGAAATTTACCATGGCACAGCAGTGCCTAGAAATTGCTATCATGGCATGGTGCAAAATCTCCCCTCAGAGAAGGGATTACCTTACACCCACATATAGATGATATAACAATTATTCTGCTATTACCCCAAAACCTTGTGGCTAGGTGAATACCCCACATGCCCTCTGTGTTCACAAACAGCAACAATTGATATATCTGGGATATCAGGATGTAAAATTAATCATAACCAAGTGTTGAAGTCCCTAGCACCAGTAATTGAGAGTAAATGAAGAGAAATCAATTCTTTAGCTGTGAGGAAACACAACTCTGCACTGAATTGGCATTCTAGGTAAATGTGACGAAGCCAGGAAAGATTTATTACTGAATAGGCACAAGGCAGGGGAATTAGGGGAAGCTAGGGTTGGGAAATGCAGCAGACACAGGCCAGGCCAGCACAGTGCAGTCCCGTCAGCACCAGCCAAAGACCTGACCTACTGTTGTGGTCCAACATCAGCAGTCTGTTAACTTTGTAGAGCTCACTGTAACACGCAAAGATGCAGTACTGTAGATGAGGCATATGAAAGGAAAAAGTTTAGGTGTACTGAGTTGGCCTCTGAGGCTGAACAGTGAGGCTGGAAAGCCATGGTACATGGTAGCGTGAAAGCTGTGGATTTGTAGTTACATCCACCATTTGTTTACTCGGGAAGTTAAGGATTCACTGTCGAGTATTATGGTAGGTGACAGGGGCAGCTTCTGAAGCAGCCACAAAGAGCAGAGATACCAGTTGTGGTTCAAAGCATGGAAATCTATCCCTAGACAAGAGGTACTATATATATGATAATGAGGACTTTGCTACTGTATTTCAGCAGAAGTGGGTAGTACTAGTAATACTGTACAACCTGTTTTCTGGTGCAATTTGGTTTCTGAGCTGGCGTGTGGGCCATTTCAAGCCAGAATGGCCAGCACTCCCATTAATGTTGTTGTGACCAAGAGAGAGGTTAGAAATTATTGGATGTTTTGAACTAATTGTAAGTGTATTTACAGGGTTGTGTAGATGAGTATAGTTCTGATCCGTGTTGTTTTGCAGTAGTCATGGACTTCAATCATCAAAACATAGGAGATGTCCTGCTGGTGATCCCAAATGACATACATCCACTCTACTTACTTCTAACTTCCAAGTTCTATGTATGTTGTTACCCAAAAATAGCTCTATAGGTATAGATCCTGTGTATTGTTAAATGCTGTTTTGAAATATTCTGGTTGAGGCTCAGCGTGCAGACAATGAAGATTGTTTACACACGTGACTTGATACTGATAGAAGTCAATAAGAACTCAATAAACAAAAATGAAGTTTCAAGACCCTTGATGCCATCCTTGATTAACAACCCATGTGTGCTTCTCTTCTGGAACTGATCCCCCTGCAGTTGCTGCAGCCTGGATTGTAGACGATGTTGTCTACTAAAAAAGGGAAAGACCTGATCAAGGAGTGAGAGGGGCGCAGGACGGGACATGCAGAGGTAATTCCAAGGAACCCTTCCCTCCGGATCTGGGGTGTCCAGTTTCATATCTCGCTACATGCCTGGTTAGCTTTCAGCAAAAACATGAACATCAACGTCAGATGACAGCAGTCTAAAATTGGTGGCTATCAAAAGTCAGGAACTGGCAGGGAGCTTGGCTGCTGTATCCCCTTTCCGGAGTGGAAGCCCTGGGCTCAGACACCTCTGGGTGAAGAGCCTGCATCCTCTGCTCACTTGCATAGGGGGTAATGGGAATAGCATAAACACTTTCACACTCTTAATTAGTGGCAGTTGCACTTGCTCCTCACATTTCAGCTACATACATTGGAGAGACAACTGAGACAAGAGAAGACTAAAATGTATGCTGTAATCCATACAGTTTCACCCCATAACTTTAAGCTTCATTCAGGCATAGCAATGCATATGCCTAATCCTCGGGCAGTGCAACCCTGGAGGAAAAGTCTTTTGCTCAATCGTCTTTTCTTCATCATCTTCATCAAATAGGGAAAATCTCAATTTTGTTTCATTTTGTGATCACCTACATCTGAAGTGCTTCTCCTAAAACCGTCTTATGAGCAAGGAGGAGATAACATAGAGAATAAACAGAGAGAATAAATAAAAAAGACGTTATGAGATACATTTGAAGATGTGAACATGTGACATATATAACAGTAATAATGTCCTACTGTACTGCTGCTGCCCCCATGGCTTCAAAAGGAAAATGCAGCAGTATGTGAAAACTGTGCACGTTTGAGAAGAAGCACACAAATCGTAAGAGTCATAAAACATTGAGTTTTCTTTGAGATCTTTCTCTAATCTCACAGTCTCATACATGGAGACATATTCAGGAGAGTTAAATGACACTCATTTAAGACCATTTGGGGCTTTGATCAGAGTGAGATCAACATGAGAAGTAACACTATTTACAATAAAAGAATATAAATATAAAATAGGGGGACAAATATATATATATGAAAGTATGTGGGGAAAATATATAAATGTGTAGTCTCTATATGTATGTGTGTGTGTGTGTGTGTGTGTGTGTGTGTGTGTGTGTGTGTGTGTGTTCTGTAGCTAAGGAGGAGAGGGAGCGGTAAACTCAAACCCTCCAGAGACACGGTGGCTCGCGGCGTTCTGCTCCGGCAACACAAACATGAAGCTGCGTTGACGCCCTCCGGCCCGGCGGCGCTTATGCAATACCACGTTTGGTCATAA
>CABFOP010082239.1:0-10896 GCA_900683385.1 Anoplogaster cornuta
CCCAACCCACCCAAAGCCTCCACTTCACTCGTTCCCAGACTGCTCTGTTCTTTTGCACATCACACTCACATCACGTGTTTGCTTTGTGTGTGCCATCACTGTTCTTGACTTAACTCACCCTGGGAGGCCTGCAACTGCACTTTTCTTGTGTAGGTATGATTACTCAACACACAACAGATTCGCACAAAAGTTCATTAGGTTAGCCACACGTGAGCCAACCCCACTTACTGTGCACGTATCCACATGCCCCCCCGCACTGCCCTAAATGCCCTTATGATGCTAGCCTTGTTGCTTGGTGCTGTCTCTAACTCCGGCTGTGGCTGTCTTCTTATTTGTGTGACTGTATAACGTACTGTGTCATCACACAGGAGGTACAGTGGGATTGGGGAAGTTGGGTTTTACTGACTGTTAGCTCCAGTCAAAGACCAACTCTCTAAAAAGACCAGCTCTCTAACATTTTAATGGTACATGTAGTTGTGTCATCTGATACAGCTGAGTTGGTAAAACCCTGCCTCCATGATCTCCCTACAGTATAGATGCTATGACCAGATATGTGTTAGAGTACCAGCACCAGACATTAGATTGGTTGATTGGAGAACTTTTTCATTTACCTTCCAAGCCTAAATCTCATGAATTTGAGGATAGTGCCTACCTATCTGGTCATTAGCTATTTATACCCACCTCATATGAGCAAGCAGTGTTTTGCAAGGCTGCCATTGTTTGTGCCCGAGGCTTGCTGCTCCAGCCTGGCGCTATGTCTGCTGTACAGAGGCGGTAGCAGAGGTGAAAGAGCCAGTAGAGACTGATGGGAAGAAACCAGAGCCCACAGAGCCTGAGCCGTTACAGGCTGTGGTGGCTAAGGAGCCAAGCCCCATAGAGAATGGCAGTAATCAACCACAGCCTGGTGGGGTTGGGGTGAAAGAGCAAGCGGAGTCTGGTAGCTCTACTGTAAAGGAAGAGGGCCCTTGCTCTCCCCCACCGCCCGGTAAGTACTCCACTACAATCAGTCTCAAGTCTCTTACAGTCAAAGTGCATGTTTTTCCACCTCACTGAGAGAGCTCTTCCTCTGAAATGCTACGGTAACAAGCCCTGAACATTCACTACATAGCCCAGCAGCATGGTAGAACTGCGCTGTTCTATCTTAAGTGACACTCACATTCAGATGGAAAGATGCTTGTCTTTTTGAATCAGGATTCCTTCCGGAAGGAAGCTGCTCAATAGACAAAGATTCCCTTTACTTCCTCGGCTGCTGAGGCCAAATGCTATGGACTTCATTCACACCTCACTTATTGGGGCCATGCATTGATTTATCCTGAGTGCTCTCTTTCAACGGGGCTTGGATTGCATGCACATTACACACTTTGAAGACATAATAACAAAAACTATACTTTTCTGCTGGCATACACTACAAGATTATCAGTCACCCGTTTTAATATGTATCAAAAAACCATATAAACAACTGAAGGTGATGAAAGGTTTGTGTGGAAGGTGAGTCAGCACCCTCAGTTCCTCTGTAGGCTTTATTTATGGAGTATCACTATACAGTACAAGTCCAACAAGCTTGTACACATACATATAAATAGCCATCTGGCGATGTGGATGAAAGGTTACTGTCTCTATATCCTTCTATCTCCAATACAAGATTGTCGAAGTGAACTGAGTTGAAATAAATCGACTTTTGTTCTCTCTGTGGAAATACAGTAGTAACTAACATCGTTGTCTAGAAAGCAGAGAGCAGATACAGCCCAAGTTAAACAGGATTAGGAGCTTTCCTTGTGATGTTTAGCAGTTGCTGCTTGAAGGCTGAACTTTTTTTTTATGGTACACCTCCTCCTCACAAGTGTGTGTGAGAGTGTGAGTGTGTGTATGTGCAGTGCTGGAGAGCTTGTGCTTTTATGGCATCTTGAGAAGCTTGCGGCGCTGAGCACCATCTCCATCTCTTAGACACAGTTAAGGTCATAGGGCACAGGCCAATCACACGATCTGTTGGCTGACAGTTTGGTCTCACTCTCCATGCCAAAGAGCTGCATGTTCCATTCAAAGTCTTGTCTTGTCTCGCATGTCTGATCGTATGGCCTTGTTGGCCTGCCAGTCTTGTGTCTCGTTGGCCTGCCAGTGATGGACTTGGAGCTTTTTGATAGGTGGGTCTATTTGTCAATGACACCTTTATTGCAGATGATGATGATGCTGCAGCCAGTAGCCCAACCCCAACAGCCCCACCAGGTTGGTACCCATAACAACCCATCCTTAGTACTTCCTAATTATTTCCTCTTCACCTCTTGAGGACGGTGGCCATGGAGCATAGGTCAGGCTCACATCAACTCTCAAGTGCTTTGGAAATTTTGGGAATAACCAAGAAATAACATATTCTAAAGCGGCGTCACATTTTTCTTTTCTAACAAAAAGATGCAGGCAGAAAAGCACTCTCTAATTTGCAACAAATCAAATGGATTATAGTTTATGCTACAGAATATTCCAGTCAAATCTGAAAATATTGTGATGTGCAGTATGTCTGTGCACTGACATACATACAGTAAACGTGTGATTTCTCTGCAAAATGACAGAAATGCCACAACATAATTCCGACAAGCACATTCACCTTTATTTAGCTCAAATAAAGGTATGGATGTGACAATTACATCTGACATGTATGTATTATATGTATTAGCTAAATACATGGATGCTCATCATGTATATGCATATATTATGTACAGTATATATGGAAATATACATGTACTTGTAATATTCTATTGCTTATACTATCCTTTTAGACCACATTAAAAGGGAATACCCCTGAATCTGAGCTTTTAAATATGTTATTCCTATGTCCCGGACAGTTTGGTGTGTATTAGTCAAAAGTAAAAATGATTTTCCATATCTATAACAATTTATCCCACACTCCAATGTGCAATGTCACACAGATGAAAAATTAACTGGAGTGGAGTAGGATAATTGTGTCATAGTGCAACTTGACTCAACATCATCTTCCATGGACCAGCTCCAGGATTTACATCAGAATGACATGACAAATTAATGCATTTTGTTCTGATTTCTAGCTTTGGGGAAAACAAATGTCACATTGACAAATATTAACTGAACTCTCCTCGGCTATGAGGATAACTTAGAATAGAGTGGTATTCCCCTTTAATGTCACTATGCTATATTTTTTTCTCTTTTTATAAGTAGTCTTGCATTTATTTTCATTTCATTTTCTATGATTTATCTCAGAGCTTTTCTCTTCGATCATCACACTGGTTCAGATGCAATATTCTTAGAAAACATCAAAAATAGCTTATCCTTATTAACATCAATGATACTGTGCTTTTTTCACAGAGGATGCCAGTTCACTCAAGAAACTCTCTATTGAGCTGCCTAGTAAGATCTCTTTGTTAATCTCACCAACCAAACCGGTAGCCTACTCTAAATCTAAAAAAGCCTAATCTAAAATGTCCCACTGTCTGGATGTAGGAAGCATGTTTGGAGACATGTTTATTTCCAGATGTTTTGGTGTGGTTGCAAGTTAGTTTTACAACAGAAGAAAGTGAAGATATTCCAAATTTCTTCGCTAACATACTATTATTAACATACTCATTAACAAATTAAAAGATTTGTGACATAATACAATCATGTTCATACTCGCAAGGTGTATTTGCACATTTAAGTAGCAATCGATATTCATTGGTCGATTTACAAATTTATAGTAGGAAGGCTAATAATAGAGCGTAAAGTGTAAAACCAAGAGACAGAACTACAGGTATTTAATTCGTAGTCTTTTATTGCTTGCTGGTCCTGGTTTTGTTTTGTTTTTTTGTTTTTTCTTCTTTTTTGGTGTGTGCTTGCTCCAACGGACTTTACAGTACTATTCCATATAATATGCTGTAAATTTCTCTCTGTCTTTGTTTAGATGATAGCGTCCCTGTGCCAGCTATGGGGAGAAAAGACTCAGGTAATAATGTCTGACAGTGGTAGTCAAAAAAAGATTATCCCGGTTAGTGGAATCACGTACATTGCTTCAACTGATAGACCAGTGGCTCCACTGGTTTCCTTTTTTTCTACCTGGTTAAATGGAACCTAGCTCAGCAGTCTTGAAGAATCCAGGTTCATTTGGCCAGAGGCTGGGTTACTCTCTATGAAAAAGATTGTTTTCCTGAAACTCTGGGGTTTTTGGAAATCTTTTTCATGGCCATGGGAAAATGGATAAAAAGTAGTTTAACATTTTACAGTGGGCTCGTATAAAATGTCAGGAGACGTTTCATCTCAAGGACCAACTTAAGTCCATAGAACCTTTCGAACATCTACAGTACTAGACGGTATGGCAACGGTGTGACTCAAGACTCACACGAACAAGACTGGAGCATCTACAAAACAAAGATAATTGCTATAATTGCTGAAAATGAGATGTTTTTGTTGTGTGTTCCATATTGTCTGTTCCATGCTTTCCATGTTGCAAAGAGCTTCATTTCTGTGTGTGTGTGTGAGGTACAGTATGATGGTTGAGAAGTGGGAAAATGTGTTGTCTGTCTCTTGGTCTGTCTGTCTGTCCGTCTCTCTCCTCTGGTAAGATTTATACTTTCAGATGAAAAGTGAAAGGTGGGTGTATGGATTCCTAAACTGTGTGGCTTTATTCTTCTCGTTCACGGAGGTCTCTGTGTGATGGTGTGTTTGTGTGCGTGTCTCTCCTCACTGACCAGTGTGGTCTCTGGGAGAGAGCCAGCTACCAGAGGACCTGGACAAGCCCATTGACACCCCACCACTGTCCACCCTGCTGATAGAACAGCCCCAGAGCGGCTCCGTCACTGTGGGTGAGTGACGGCACCAGAAAAAGGAGCTGGTTGAAGTACAGGAAAGGAAATCCTAGACTTTGCATGGGGGTATGGACAGGTCCAAAGGGTGTGCTGCACTGATTCTCCCACTCATCCTGAAAACAAACTCAGAATCTTTATTAAAGTCACAGTGAAGTAACATTTTGAAAGCCCACAATTTGCTTCCACAATTTGACCTATTTCCAGTTGAAACAAGATGTTGGTGTAGTATGGAGGAAAAAAATTATCAGAAATTAATTAATTAATATTTTTGTTCAAAAATCTATGATGATATTAGTTGTTATTTTTATGTACACCTACTGGTACAGTATGTGGTAAAACAAGCACTAAGAATACAGGAGGGAAGGGAAAAGTAATGGGCTGATATGAAAATAGGAGAAAATAAAGCTTTTGTAAAAACGTTTTAGCATGTATTGCTAAATACAGTAGATGAATGAAAAAGTCAGTTTTCATTTTATTGTGACTTTAGTCATTAGCAGATTGATGTGACATGTGGCAGCAGAATGTACTAGCGGTTATCCATCTGATCTTTTTCTACAGTATGTGGTCATGCTGTACAGTATTTTCTGTTTCCAAGGTGCGGACATCACCTTCATTGCCAAGGTGGAGGCCAAAGATCTTCTACGCAAACCCACTATTAAGTGGTTTAAAGGAAAATGGATGGACTTGGCGAGCAAGACAGGGAAGCACTTACAATTGAAAGAGACTTTTGACCGATTCACCAAGGTACAGTACGTGCACTCTAATCCGACTGTTATCCTTGAAATCCTGCGCTGTTATTCCAATTCCTATGTATTACCCCGGCAGATTCACACATTTGAGATGCACATCATCAAGGCCAAAGACAACTATGCTGGAAATTACAGGTGTGAGGTCACCTACAAGGACAAGTTTGACAGCTGTTCATTTGACTTGGAAGTTAAAGGTTTGTCAAAGTTATACACATTCCAGTGCATTAAATTAATCTTAGTACATTTCCTGCAAAAAACGTAAACAAGTATAAAACATGTATTGTTGTTACTGTCTTACAGAAACTGAACAGGGCTCACAGAATATTGATATTCGATCAGCTTTCAAAAGAAGGTAATGAAAAGAGCACAGTACAATTACAACGTTGATATTATGATGGAATCAACTACAACCTATCAGTATTCATCAGCATTACTTTTTTTTATTAAATTAAACTTCAAACAAAAGTATATTAAACCCCAACCCATGTGTCAAAGGTGCAATATAACAATGTTTACTGGATGTATTTAATTCAGGGTAGGATCTCTGACAATCTGTTAATATTACTAAAGGATCATCAAACCTGAAGAAGAGAACAAGGACCGTCATTTTTGGCCGCCGTCATATTCCAAACAATGAAATGTTTCACCTTCAAATAATATTACTGTATGATATATCAGTGTGTGAAAATATGGTTGTACAAATGTCATTAACCTTTGTCAAAGGTAATTACAAATCAACCAGCCAACTCTGTGTTTATCTGTTCAAAGGCCAACGCTTGCACTTTAAATCTCCCTCCCAACAATGTGTCTGAAAAGCAATGCAAAGCATCCCAGTTCCATAGCAGTATCACAATGTTGCTGCTCAGTAATGTTGCTTCAACATTGCAGAAACATTGTGGCAATATTGCCTGGGAAAGCTCTTCTTACACAAACCAATTTGTTCCAAGCCTTTAATTGGAAAAGAGGCAAAGGGTTTTGTGTAAGCTCCAATCGTGTGTTAGTTTGGAGCTAATGCACTGATTGACCTCAGAGCCTTTGCTTTGTGTTTTTCTTTTAGCATTGTTTTAGTGCCTGTATCTGTTTTTTATTTTCTGAATAAATCTTTATTAATCTCTTCTTGTTAACAACAGCAGTGAAGGACAAGACGATGCAGGGGAGCTTGACTTTAGTGGTCTCCTTAAACATAGGTGAGAATCATATCCCGCCCCTAAGTGGATGTTTCTTTTCTTTTTGTCATTATTTTCAAGCCCTTATGTGGGTGTGGTTCTTTCTTTTTTATCTTTTGTGAATTTGATATGTTGCACTCGCAACCATCATCCACTCTTTTTCTCTTCCAAATTCACTATTCACTATTGTTATCACATGGTACATTGTGTGCATTACAACATATCCATGTATGGCATGATATTGTTGTTAAAATATTACTGTATGAGCGGCAAATATATTTTTTAAAGATGATACAAAATACTGTGGTGAATCTAAAGACACACCATGAAACAATACATATTTTTGATGTTGTCATATGATACGGTGCAGAATACTATTTCAACCCACAGAATGAGCGGTATTTTTGATTTTTGGGTTTGATTTTTCTTCCATTTTTCTTGGTCAAAAAAGATTCTGTTTTTAAGTGTGAGTACAAATAGACCTAGGCAGTGACACTGTTCACTGACACTAAAATTACACATTTATTTTGGGCTTGTCTCTTCTTCTTCCCTACATATTCAGAAATCAAAGGTTAGTAGAGAGAATACCATAGGTATTAAAACGATTAGACCTTACTGCGGGTAAGTACTGTAATCCTGTAGAGTCCCCAGCATGAAATGTAGCTCTAGGAATTGGACAAGCAAGAGTGTTGGCCTCCGTAGTACGGTAACACTTCATTTGAAGGCAGCATTCGTAAATGCTCTGTCAGCAATCAGTAATGATGGAAATGGGCTTTGCACAGTAAACCTGTTGTAGCAGTCGAATGGGCGAGCACCCTTCATGAAGGAGTGAAGCTGAATGCCATCTTTTTGAGGCAAAGTGCACCATTTTGGATCATTAATGATGTGCTGGCGGACCATCCAGAAATGTTGCTGTGAAATAGTGTTATCGCTACATTGTCATTTTATTTCAATTTAGAAATATAAGGCAAATACCACAATGTTTATTTCAGCCTTCTCGATAATTGCCTGAAAATAAACAGACGAGAAATACAAACAAAGAATGGAATAATATTTCATGCTATTCACCTCAAACCTTTCTGACATTTGGGAAAATGAAAGAAAGGACTGACTGAATGTTCTTTATTCAGCCAACTAATGGATCTACTCACATCCAGGGCGACATGCTTATTAACCTCTATCTCACAGATCTAACATCTCCTATGGACACCTTTATCATCTAACAGTGTCAGAGCATCTCTGAAGTGATGACTGAAACAAACAAACAAGCAAAGGGATGGGCCAGTTCATAGGAGAAAGATACTGAAAGATATGTCCTCTGTGGAGGTTTTCCCTTATATCCCTGCATGCTGCATTTCCACAAATTATTTCACAAAAACTCATTACGATCTATCGAATTATACAGAATTTAGTCGTTATTTAGAAATACAATGAAATACAAACACTGTGTTCTATTAATACAACAACACTGATAAAATCATCATCATTTTGTTTCATCTCCCAAATCTTCCCCTTAAATCTTATAACAGCGTCAACTAAAAGAACCCAACCCTGGTCCAAATCCCTCATCAAGATGTATCCCTGCCCTTTCATATTCCCCCTCTGTCCACTGATACAGACTGCAAACCTAAAACAAGGACTGCAAAGCCCAACATGTTGTATCTAGTATGAGATTTGTTCAAAATAGAGTTCCTAACAAGTTTTATAATATTAGTTTTAAGTCGTTATGTGGCAGGTAGTATATTCTTGTGCACTAATCAAAATCAAACTGCTCTGTAGAGAACAAGAGCTGCGAATTTCTGGTATTTCTTGTATCTCCTTTTAAGTCATAAAATAAAAAATAATAAAAGACTACAACAGCTATTTTGGACTCACTTAGTCAAAGTATGACAAGTGCCACATCCTAACCAATTGCTGTCCATGGTACCAACTGTCAAAGGAAATATAGCCTACTGAGCATTCTCATCTTTGGATCTATATTGAAAAACATGACAAAACACGCAAACATTTTGCAAAAAATCTCTTAGGGCATCGCCGTGGCACATCCCTTCTGTGTTCGTAGTGCTGCTCCCCCAACACTTAACGCTCGACTCCAGGGCTGATGTCAAAGCACAGGCAGACAGCTTACGGTGCCCATCCCTTTGTGTGACATGTCCTGAGGAGCTCCTTAGGCGGTGACAGTTTAAAAATAATAGATTATCACCCTGAAGAAGTATGATTGTACAGCTTTGCGTCTCCGAGATTATAGTTATATAGTTATATTAGACTTAATGTAGTTACGTCCATCTAGTAGCCTTCCCAGTTGCTTCCTCTATCCCCTACCAGTGCCTCAAAGCCGTCCATGCTACAGGTTAGTGTCCCCTCCCCGTAATGAGCAGTTCCTCAGGACATGTTGCAAACACCAACCTATGGCTGCTAGCCTCACATCCTCCCCTCATATCCGGCACCACCAGGGAGCCCAAGCAGGAGGAGGTTCCAGAGGTGGACGTGTGGGAGATCCTGAAGTCAGCCCGGCCAGATGAGTATGAGAAGATTGCCTTTACCTACGGCATCACAGATCTGAGAGGCCTGCTCAGGAGGCTGAAGAAGACCAAGAAAGAGGAGAAGAAGAGCGAAGGTAAATCAATGTTCACCATTGTTCTCCTATGGCAGAACTGTGCAATGCAATGCTCAACAGCCTGGTTATATTAGCTTTGATCTTTGGTTATAGGAGAATATTAATCTTGGTCTTGATCTTGAAAAGGAGCATCATGACTTTCAATGTTTCTTCAATCTCCTCTGTGTCCTCTGTGTTTTGTCTTTATCAAAGCTTTTTCAAAAAAGTTGGAACCTGCATATCAGGTGGATAAGGGAGGAAAGATCCGCTTAGCGGTGGATCTGGCCGACCCCACAGTTGAACTGAAATGGTACAAGAACGGACAGGAAATCAGGTCCAGCCCAAAGTATGTAACAAACATTGTTTTCATGTTTCAGTGTATCTTCTATGTCCTTTCCCTTTCAACACCGCACAAATTAAAAGCATTTTGGAGATTTTCCATGAAATGTTTTTCATTTGTGGTTTTGCCCATCTTGCCTGCCCTGTGGTATTATGTGTTTTATTTTGTCACATCTCTAAAAAGACAATGGTTCACACCTAGTCTCGCTAGCCAGACCTATCTCCACAGCGCTGGAGAAAGGTCTGACTATCCCCCAATTTGGGAATTGGGGGATAAAAACGCTGGCTTGTTTGCATTTCTTTAAACCAATCACGGTCGTTTTGGGCGGCGCTAACATGGTAGCGATAGCACGCTAGCGGTAGTCTCGCTAGCGGTAACCCAATACCGGAAGTGGAGGAGAGTGAGGGGAGTCTGCCATCCGGAAAGGTCGGCCAATGGGAGACTCCCCTGACTCTCCTAATTCCCGTTTGGTACACCCGGCAATCCAGACGAGTTCACACCACACACATACAGATTCACCAGAGTACCACACTAACTATTATAAATAACCCTCAAATATTAAATATTTTAGTAAGAAAGTATTTCCAGTGTAGCATAAGGCCACCGCTTTCCACTTTTACCTCTCGTCACATACTACCGCTCCACACCACTGCACTGTGAACCATTGCCAGCTGATGCCCAGTGAACAAATAATGTTCTATCCACGGTGATGTGGCTCTGAGCAGTTTCCACAGCATCGTAACTGGCATGTTAAGAACATTATGCGTTCACGTGGCTGTACATGGCTTCAGGGCTTCATTTGGGTGCAAATGCAGTGTATGATGTCAACTGTTGCTATTAACTACATGTCCTTCTCCGTACAGGAAAAAGGCGGTACCTCCTTCATAGGTCTTTAACTAAGTCTGGCTTTGTAACAGTTATAAAAGATTCTATATCACATTGTAAATTTTTCGCCATAAATGCGATGCAGTTAACAACAATGCTTGTCTGCTGTACTTGTGCTTCACTGTACTTTCCTTTCTTATTGTTTTCCAACAGTTTTGTTGCGACTATTACTATGACTTTTTGTGGCCATTAGCTTTACCTTAAATGTAGTATGAGCAATTCTGAAAGTTCATTGTTTACCTCATTAACAGTGACCGAAGAGTTGCGCCGCACGGTGCCGAAATGTGGACTGGTGTGGTAAATGTGGTGTCCAGAAGTCCGCTTGTCCAATATAGTTCGGTTACGGTATTTCAGT
>CABFOP010082244.1:0-16287 GCA_900683385.1 Anoplogaster cornuta
GAGTGTGTTTCCAAATGTTTCTTGTAACCATCAGTCAGCTTCCTCAATCTTCCTGCTGGTAGTTTCTCTCTTCAGTTGCAGCACTACAGTTCTTCAATGTTTGAAGGTTTCCTTTGACCAAGTACACATGTCAGGTCTCGGCAAAGGTTCTCCGAGCGATTGAGATCAGAACTCATCCCTGGCCACTGCAGAACAGTCCGGTTTCTCTTCAACCATTCCTGGGTGTTTTTGGATCTGTGTTTTGGGTCATTGTCCTGCTGGAGGATCTTTGACCTTTGATTGACAGCCAGTTTTCTGACGCTGGGTACCACATTTCACTCCAAAATGCCTTGTTAATCTTCTAATTTCATAATGCCCTCTACGTTCAAGACGTCCAGTACCAGAGGCAGCGAAGCAGGAGGTTAAAGAACCTCCACCGTCTTTCACTGTACTGTAGGTAGGGTGTTGTTTTCTTTAAAAGCTTAGTTTTGTCATCTGAAAACAAAGCAAGAGCTCTAATTTGGTTTCATCGGTCCACAGAACATTTTCCCAGAAGGATTTAGGTTTTTCCAGGTGGGTCTTGGCTAAGATCAAATTGGGCCTTCTTGTGTTTCTCTTTCAGCAGTGGGTTCTTCTGTGGCCTCTGACCGTAAAGCCTTTCTTAGTTCAGACCTCTCCAGGTCAGTTGTCATCTTACCACCATGAGCAGCTAACGTCTTAATAACATTGTGAACTGTGGAAACAGAAATACCAATGTCTCCAGAGATGGCCTTATAGCCTTGTGAACGCTTATGTTTGGTGATAATAGTTTTCCTGACATGCTCAGACACCACTTTTCTCTGCACCAGTTTCACAGACAACCAGGGAAGCAGAACAAACTGTTTTATCACTTTAAAATGGATAATTGGTTAATTTATAGCACCTGCAATCTGTCACGGGTGAGTTGAATTACACTGCAAATGAGAATCTGTCTTCTCCCACAAAATTGATTTGAATTGTTCTAAAGGTTGCCAATAATCATGGCCATGGCTGCTTTTCAATTTTAAAACGATAAAAGATTTCATTTTATTTGGATTGTTTTATCATGTGTGAAAAACGAAAGTTGTTCCAATTTCCAATTATTTCAGAAGATATTGTACATTACAGTATCTGCTTGAAATGCAATGGTGCCAGTAATGTTGGCCAGAACTGTATAAGTGGCTCAGTGATATCTGAAAGGGTTATTGATCCTGTAATCATCATTTATTTATACAGTAGATTGCAGGTAATCTTATTAACCATATTCATCAAACTTCTCAGAGTCAAATTGCTGATCTACATTGGTAGCCAAACCCCCCATCCTACATCTATCCTTCCTTATTACTGCAGTATTCACCAAAAAACTAGTTAGTGAACAACAATGTTGCAGTCAAACAGAAAGAGTGACTTCTAGGTGACTTCTAGGATTGCTACATCTGCAGCATCACGCTGACCAGCTCTTCCACAATGATGTGAAAGGCAGAACAGGCCGTCATTGTAATCTAGAATTAATTCTTCTTCTTTTTTTACAGCAGCAGACTTAAAAAGTAGATAAAAAAAAAAGAATCAGCCCTCCCGATCAGCTGTCACTCCCACCATGTGATGCTTTATCCTAATTCATTTGGGCTAACCTCACATGCCTCTAGCACTATCTGGTTAAGTACAGTACAGCTCTGTTGATTTGCTTGCCAACTCCCAACTCATAGCCTCACTCATGTTGTGTTATTTTCACTGCTATTAGACCTCATATGCCCCATGCTCATATCAGAAGCTTTTTAGCACTTGATATGGTTGTTATTCATGTCAGGGATTAAAGGCCCGGTGCAATGAAAAATGCATTTCCCAATCTCATTGTATTTTTTAAAGGTGCTACGTGTATCATTTTAACTGAATAAAACATTCACATAAACATTGTTTGAGACATACTATAATGAGACATCACCAAGAAGAATGGCAGCCTCTACCTTCCTCTACTCTGCTTTTTGCATACCTCTCTACTGTACTTTTTGACAGAAAGCAATGGTGTTTATGTAGCACCCTAAATAAAGAGCATGTTAATGTAAAGTTAACCAAATTACTGTAACTCAGTGCTGTTGCAATATGACTAACACACTTTGAGAAACTATCCCTCGGGATGTAGAATACAGTCATACAGTTTCAGATACAGAATCTACTCCCTGGTCATATTCTGTCAGACAGTAGCCAGGGACGGTGCGAAAGGGAATTGGTTTGTGTTTGCAAGTAAGACAGACATAGTGCAATAATTAAACTCATTGCACTGGATCTTTCAGATGTGAGTTGAGCCTGTCTTTGTAAACTTATGTGATCCCAAAAGCTCAGTTGGATTTGATAAGAGATTGACTTCCCCTCATGCCACTCAAATTAGACCCATTTTGACAGTCAATTTATTGCTTGGGATCTATAGATCTAAATTGTTAGTTCTTTTACAGGATAAATGGGTTACATTTTGCATTGGAATGTGATTTAACTTGAACAACCACATTGCTTTCAATGACCGTTCAAGATCTGCATGTCAAGCTATAATAGAATGAAGTGGAAAGATGTCTTGTCAACCCAGTCAGTGTATCATTCTTCCACTTCTACTAAAAAAAACTGGAAAAAGGATGTAGTTTCTTTGTGTGTGTGCGTGTGCGTGTGCGTGTGTTGTAAGGGTATGTGTGTGACTCACTCCTTCATGACATTCAGCATCTCTGACAGTTGCCATTTTATTTAATCCATTAGACACAACTTGTATCATCTAAGGTACTTTTTTCATTCATTAAAGGTAGTATGAGCAATGTTCTGAGCAGCATGTTCGGTTATATTAGTAGAAATTATGCTTGTTATTTCTGTTATCTGCCACAGAATGTCACACATTCAGTCTGTTTAGCATAGTGACTGTGACTCCCATGGTTGCTACTTGAGCATGTAGCCGTAACTAATGTGTTAATGGGAGTGCATACTGTAACTGAGACACTGTTGAGTCAACAAAGGATTGTCATACTTCCAAGATATTTTTGTCCAAGTGTTCCACCAGAGAATGCACTAATTTCCTGTTGGCACATACCTGATGCCTTGTCTTTTCTTCATCTGGTCACAATTAGGATGTTTGCACATTATTTATGGTTTAAATTATCAAAAACCAATGAAGGGTTTCATTCCTAAATGCTATATATAAATTTTTGCTACATGAAGTTCACCAATTACATAACATAACTAGTTAGTAAGCAAATGATGTAGGATTCATGACTCAAATGTTGTAATACTCATAATTTTAATAGAAACCCATATGGGCTTTACAGCAATCATTTTGTAAAAGTATTTTCATTTGGTGCATATCTCATTTTGGAATGGAAATCAAATGCATTTGCAGTTCTTAGAGATTTTAGAAATCGAGCTTTAGCTTTACTTGTGTACTATCTTGTGTAGATCTATTCAGTATCTCATACAGGTTCATGTTGTCTTTCCTTTTTGCTGCTGACAGATTGCAGCTTCCTATGGAAGCATTGTGTGTATTTTTGAACCAGTTCAGCACCCAGAGCAGAAAGACACATCATCAACTGTGAGTAGCCTACAGTACCTTACAGTCATGAACTAGTCATGCATGTATTCAGAGCACCATAGAGAATGAGACCTTTTTGCTTCCTGGCAGAGTTCTTGACCTTTCAAATGTGGCCTGAGCCAACATGAAATCACATGTGATTCACATGAGAGCAGCTTCACTGTTTGCCTTTATTATGCATTAGTACCTTCTAATATGAATGACAAAAGGGAATGATTTGTCTCCGGACCCATTTTATTTTTCAAAGTTTAATGGCGTTTTTTTAAATATTGTCTTTGTTTTTTATGTACAGAAGCTGAACTGCCAATGGCAGAAGAGTGGTCAATTTGTTTTACAATCTATAGTACGGAACCTGGCCTGGCACCCCACAGGTACTGTTAAACCTTGAGCACTCCTCATACTGTATGTAACACAAAATAGAGTATTATATTCTCAAAAGGTGCACCATGTAACTTTATGTAATTTAGTTGTTTGCATCCCCAAGTGGTAGCAAGAGGTAACTGTTTGTTTGTTTGTTTGGACTGTGGAGGTGGTGAAGAAAACCTGGTAGCAGCTTCAGTCATCTTTGCTTGCGGTAAATCCAGGTTTCTGTAGCCATAGCCAAGGAGCTAGCACGCTCACTGCTTGCTAGCTTAGAGCTGTTTCAATTCGTCACTTCCTGTGCTCAGAGAAAACTTTCCCGCCAGTGTACCTACCCGACTCCAGAACTTCATTGGGGTGAATGGAGCAAATATACAGTGGTTAAATGAAGATGGAGGGGCCAGTCTTGTCTGTCGCAGCCCCATTTGATCAATTAGACTGATAAGGCGTTTGTATTTTTACATTAAAATGTTAAGAGTGCAGGTTTACTATTTTATGTTCGAATGATATTGATATTGTTATTGATATTGAAATGAAACAGACATATATATATCTTGTTAAATCTACTTCATGATCTGAGTGAATGTGTTTTTGTGCACCCAGGCAGCCATCTCTTAACAGGCTCTAGTAGCCTCCAGTTGTGGTCTAATGGTAACAGCGTGAAAGATGACGATGAGGAGGAAGGGAAGCAGGCAGAGATGACCATAGGCAACACTCTTTCTACCTGGAGATGCATCTGGCACAGCAAGTAAGAACTGGAATTTACAAAATGTGCACATTATGCTGCCTCCCTCTTGAATTTCAAGGTGCTAAATGTTTTGTTTTCCTATGTGTCACACTGGGGACCATATTGACTTACTTTCCAAAATCTGCAAAAAACGAGATGTATTGCAACATTATCATTTATTTGGATGTGTAACACTATTATCAGTGATGTGTTGAATAGTGAATGCTTTAGAAAAATCTGATTTTGAGCTATACGGGTAAGGATATTCTATTTGGCATGTCTTCTATCTGATTTTGATATATTATGACAACTTAAAATACTGATATTAGTTGTAATTCCATGTCTTTTTGTGTCTGTAGAACTGCCTCTCCAGTCAATCTAATGAAGTTCTCTCCTGACGGGGAATTCTTTGCTACTGCTGGACAGGTAGGTTGGCTTTGAGTGGGACTTCCTAAACTTCTATCCAAAACAAGAAATGTACTCTCCCCTTCAGACCTAGGCTAATTGAACTTCTGTTGTCACATACTTTAGAGACCCACCAGCCACTTACCCAAGATGCAATTTGGGTCCCAACCCATTGTTTAAGAAAAGTTGTGTCAGAAAGATAATGGTTTATTGGTTTATTTATAAGACTGTGGTAGACTACCTTACTGTGTTGCTACATGACTTTAATAGAAATACAGCTTCTCATAGTTCCCATTATATTTAGTTACATGCATTCCATCATTCATAAGAATTTATAATTTTGTGTTATTTTAACTGTTGCGTAAATACAGTTATTTGCATATCAAACAATAATCTTTCAGGGATTTTTTTAGTATTTAATTTTTTTGTGCTATCTTCATCACATCCCTGTTTGTTTCTCCCCTTCAGGACGACTGCCTAGTGAAGGTGTGGTACAGCACCAGTAAGTGGCAGTCTGGGGTTTCGGGGCTCTTCACACCTCCCGAGTCCACCGTCAGAACCCAGGGGGAGCTGGCGTTCTCCTTTGTCTACCTGGCCCATCCCCGCTCCGTCACCGGGTTCTCCTGGAGGAAGACCAGCAAGTATATGCCGTGGTATGGACAACTGTAAAGGCTGCATTAGTTCTAATGTGAAATCCATGCAGTGGTATAGACCATCATTTTTATTTTCACTTGAGTTCACTTCTGCAGCCATGATTGGGTTAATTTGAGGGCCCAAATTAACACTAGTGACAGCAACCTATAAGTCTATACTTATATAATTATAAAGGCATAAGTTTGCCAGGGTAAGACAATCTAATTATTTTGGTAGATATTTGTGATCACAAATATTAATCACCAAAATATTCTATGTTATGTTTATTCCACTTCCACTATCTAAAAATCTTAAATTATGATATGTGATTAATTGTGCAGCATTTGCCTTTATTCTGTATAAGACCACTGAAATCCTATTGTATGTGAAAGATGAGTCATAAGTTGTAAAGCATCAACTTTGGACAACGTGTTATGACATGTGTATGATATAAACAACAGCAGCTATAAGTGCTTTACAAAGTGATGTAAATACTTGCCTGTGGCCCCTGTTTCTGAAGGCTCAGAGGCTTTAGGAAAGGCTATAAAATAGTTTTACACTGTGGCATGCTGTATTATTCTTGAATAAAAAATGTATGCCTCAGTAGAGATAAATCCTAATTTATACAGGCTTGTTTTCCTGGATGAAAGTTTTGTCCTACTGCCGTTGCCAAAGGTAGTTTCATTGTTTCTGTTTACACAGCCACTTAGTATATTCTGTGGGTGGGTTTGAAATGAAGCGGTTTTATAAGCAGCAAATGTAAAATAGGTTAGACAAACTCCAAATAGAGCTCCCAGTTCTGTTCAGCATTGTTCATGTCCTTAGTTGTCCTCTGACTCAAAGGATAATATGATGCAATTTACAACCATTTTAGCATGCAGGAAGTTTAATTGGGAAGAGACAGAGAAAAGATTATAATGAAATGATCGTTGTAGCTCTACCTATCACCTCAGCCAGATGGTAAGGGAAAGTAATGTTGGATTCTAGCTGGAATAGCTGTGTTTATGCCCTACCAGTTTATTTTACTACCTTCTCGAGCAATTTGCTGTAGTGTACTATAGTGTTGGCCTCTATTATTGTACCTTGGCACTGTTATGAATGAGGGTCCTGACCCTCATTACCTTCATAACTGATAAGATCATTACCTTCCAGTGGTCTTAACCTTTAATGTTTTTCTTCCTGTTTTCTTTCCTCTGTCCCACCAGTGGTTCAGTGTGTAATGTACTACTAACCTGCTGCAAGGACAGTGTGTGTCGTCTCTGGGCAGAGACGCTGTTGCCAGGCGACAGCCTCCTGCCCGGTCACCATAATAACCATGCCAGTGGTCAAAACAGTGACCCAGTCAGATGTGCTGGTGCCAGAAGGAAGAACATTCCCAATGGGAAGACACAGGGGACAACACCACTAGAGGTAAGCTGGAACGTAGCATGCTGGTGGCTAAAAGGGACCTTTCGGGAGATTGGAAGTTTGAATGCTACTGTGATGAGTGCAGCAAATCTGATCTTCAATCAAGAAATAAGATTGAACTGAAAACAAGGCAACATACATTTTAACATGTACCCATTCTGTAGAACCAGTTGTTTTTTTAGTAGATGCACAAATCTTTTAGCCATGTCATATTTGATTTATGACTTGTCTTAACACACCCTACTTTGACATAGTGGACTGATGTGATGACAGAGCACTCTGATTGACACAGTTGAAGACTTTCTGTCATTTTAAAGCACAGCATAAAAATAACCTTGAGATCGACAAAGACTTAACCTTCTCCGGCAACCTTTCCACACGCCAGCCAAGTAGACTGGCCAGGGCCAATGCAACACGTTAATAATTGGATCAAAATTATTATTTGTAAAGCTGTAGCACAGCAGGCATATCATCCTGATTTTTGGTAACAAGATGCAAAAAGAATCTCGTTCATTTTATTTGTTGGGAAGAGTAAATGGCACAAATGCTGTAAGCTCTGGCTTGTCCTGTGTTTGGCCCTGGAGTAGATATGAGACTACTGTAATTTCACCACCACTAATGTAGCACATTACCGTACTGCAGAGATAAGAGAGAGAGAGTGGGAGAAGGCTGATAGAAAAAGCAGAGGCGGCTTAGTGGAGTTAAAAGGGAAAGTTAATTGGCTATCACACATGAAGATGGTTTCCCAAGCTTTGTAGGGCTTAAGAGGAACATCAGTGAGGAATATTGGCCTCGTTTCTGTAATCTGGTTACACCTCAAAATCATTACTCTTAGTTTTATTCTTTTGACATTTTTTTCTGTTTTGCTGTTGCTAGTTCAGAATTGTAATGGTGTTATGGTCAGTTTTGGTTGACCTACTGTAGGTTGTTGCTGACAAGTTGTAGGTCCTGTTATGCCTCAAACACAATACTTGAATATGGCCATTTACATGGTTGTCTCACTGACAGCTACAGAACTCGAGGGACATTAGATTACAGGACAAATAGGTATGCAAATTCCTCCGCTGTGCCCTGAGGAATGTCTGTAAGAGTACATGTGTGGAATTATTCATTAAAACTCACAAAACTGTGCAGGGGGAACCAGGCACTGTTAACTCTGTCTTCACTCTTTCTTCCCCCAAGACTAGATGGACAATACTGAGTGAGAGCCCCAATTTAAACTCCATTTTATGTAATGCCTTGAGGGGATAAACAGTACAAAGATTTCTTGCAGATTAATTGAACTTTATCAGCCCCAAGTTGCTTGATTAGTGTGCTGTTGTAACAGTGGGAAAGACAGTGATGTGGGAATATCACTGTGTCCCATAGCTTAAAACTTTAACATTTTGCGAAGGTTTTCAACTTGGAAGCCGATCAAATGTGTATGTAATGTAAACCTCCTGCTGTTAAAGGAACATTTTGCCCATCAAATTATTTGTGAGGTTCTAATTCTCTGTGATTTGTTCATATGTTGTTGAGCTTTGGAAAGCACTTTGATAAACCCTACGACCTACGTATGTTCTTAAGAACTAAATATTCTTAGCCACAGAAATCACCCTATTTATGAGTGTTAGGCTACAAATTCTTCCTTTTAAAAGTCCTAGTATATTGAATATTGTTGATTAATTAGCTAATAGATTATTACAGATGATGATAGTTGATTAGTTAGTTAATTGATTTTTTCCCTCTCAGTTGAATCTGCCCGAATCATGGCATTCCTCCTCTGGTCGGGGTGTTTCCCAGCCCTCTCTGACTGGCTGCCCACCTCATCAGAGCCGACATTACAGCCACAAGACCAGCAGCAGCAACATGCCCCACGCCAACGCTCTCTGCCACTTCCACATCACTGCCAGCATCAACCCCGCCACAGGTTAGACTAAGACACATCCCTCTTTATGCCTAAAACAAATGTAATTCAATAATTTTAAGGAAAAGCTGTCGTATGGGAAATTAATGTTATCACTCCCAAGTCTTAACATTTTTTAGAATTGTGTAAACAGTGTGGAAAAGTGTGGAAAAAATGTTAAGTCCTGATACACATTTTATATTGGTGTATATACATTCTCATTTCAAGACATTCTCATCCCCTGGTCCCCACAATCTTGCATTTATTTATTTATAGCACACTTCAAGTCATATTCACGATTGTCAATTTGCCCCTGAAGATGGCTATTTCATCCCATTGTTTTCCAATGGAATTTCCTATTACCCTGTCTTTTGCCTTTTTTGTCAGATTTGATCTTGATCACATGCTGCTTCTTTCTTTATCCCAGACATTCCCCTGCTTCCCTCCATCTCAGCTTTGTGTGCAGTAGATGATGAGGAACCAGGAGGTCCTTTCACCGTCCACTGGCTCAACAACAAAGAGCTCCATCTCACTTTGGCCATGGAAGTCTTCCTGCAGCAGCTCCGTGGCAGTCTGGAGCAACAAAGTGAACATGCCCAGGAAGGTATGGAAAAGGGAAGAAGATATTCTTATCAAGATAATATTCTTCTGGTTGTCCATAACAATATTCAGTGTTTCCTGTAGATTTTTTTGTATGTGAGGTTGGGGATATTTTTGGTTCAATCTTGGGCCCTTTCCAGGATCAGTTCCAGTAGGTGTTGCAATTTAAGGATGGCTCTTATTTCGATGTTTACATCATGATATATGGACAACTGTGCTTTAATCACATATATATATAGTGTGTTTTGGGCAGGCTGGGCAATAGGGCCAGATAATTAATTTTAGTTGCATTTACATTTTTTAGTTATGAGGGCAATTTCCCAGGTGTGTGTGTCACCACAGCCAAATGAATGTAAAGAATCTCTCAGAAACGTACATGCCTAGAGTGTGTTCAGGGAGGTCAAATGAGTGTCTTCCCCACTTTAGGAGTTACCTCTTTTATTGTTTTCCCATTTGTCTTGAATGTTCTCTGGCCGTGTTGTTTTCTCCCAGAGCCTGAAGACGAGGATAACTTTGATGAAGAAGATCCTAGTACCAGGCCAACTTCCAGTGACGCCCAAGGACCTGATGGTGTGTCCATGAAGCTTCCCATGGTGGCAGTGGAGCACCAGGTGGAGGTGCTATTAGAGGAGTGGAACAGAGGGGCAGACATGTTGTTCAGCATCCACCCCATGGACGGCTCTCTGTTGGTCTGGCATGTCGATTGGTTGGATGAATACCAGCCGGGCATGTTCAGACAAACTCAGGTTGGTTCATTTTTGTTGTTATATGCTATTCCTACACTTCTTCCTAATTTGTATCATCCTCATTTCCCTCATACTCTGATTAAATAAACCATGATACAGAGTCAACATAGTTTAATGTTAGAAAACTAAAGGAAAGATCACACTGTGTTTCCCTCTCTTTCACTGGCTTCAGTCACACACTCTTTATTCCACCTCATTCCACCATCTTGTTTTCTGACATATTAACTCATAAGCAGTTGTTATGTGAAGTTACGTCAACGAGATGAGACTGCAGCTTTTCCCTTTACTTTGAAAAAGGTTGTTTTGTTATTTATCACCATGACATAATATCTGGATGTCAGTGATTTATGGTACACTGTAAACTAACCAGTCTATTTCTTTCCTTTATTTCACACTAACGGTTTAGATTCACATTTAAGAGAAATGGATCATATTTGTGTCATCTGTGGTCATATAGGTTGATAGATATATTCCATTTATAACCACTTTCTATATTTTTATAGCCCTTAATGTTAAGCAATTATATCACACAGTAAAGTGCTGCTTGCTGAAAGCATTAGCAGTCATCTCAATAAGGTTGTGAATCATTTTGACAGCTGTGATTGTCTGGGTCCTATTGTAATGGCTTCTCATCCAGCCGTTCAGATAATTATATTCTAATTAGGTGTGACTTCAGATGAAATTGGAAATTCCCTTGATGCATTTTTATCAGCGTTGAAATGATAAGGTCTTTCATGACACGTCAGTCAGGCAAGACAGCTGATAGAATCACAAGTTTTAGTGGCATCCAGGATGATTAGTCCTGACTGCTTTCATTAGATAAAACAGGCAGGGAAACGGAGTGGGTTGTTAGATGGCAATAAGCAAGGCTGTACTCTTCCACTCCCCAACTGTCCCTTCAATCATTTTATACATTTCAAGTAGTCAATAGATGTGTTTCTCTGCTGGTGGTTATATCACTTGTTTGTTTGTTTACTTTTTAATCTGGCACAAGGGATAGTAACATCTTTGTCCTGTGTATTAATGAATCAGCTCTAGAATGATGCATTTTTGGCACTTTGTGACTGACTTGATGAGCTTGATAACCCTAAACCAACTTCATTTAGGAAGGAAAAAGTGTCTTTTAAGGACAAATATAATTCTTAGTTGCTTTTGACCCCCAACTATACTTTCCTCTCTCTCTCAGGTGTCGTTTGTGTCCCGTATCCCTGTGGCATTTCCTACTGGTGATGCCAACTCCCTGAGCCGTAGCGTTGTCATGTACGCCTGCATCAAGAACGTAGACCTCGCCATCCAGCATGGAAGACAGCGGCCTTCTGGGAGTGCATTGCCTCTGTCCACCTCTGCTCTCATCAGCTATGGTGGCCAGGGAAAAGCTCCGCCCAGCAGCAGTCTTCGCCTCAGCATTTTCACGCCCAACGTGCTCATGATCTCCACACATGCTGACGGCTCCCTTAACCAATGGGCAGTCAGCTTCGCCGAAGACTCTGCTTTCTCCACGGTGCTCAGCGTCTCTCACAAGTCAAGGTACTGTGGCCACCGCTTCCACCTCAATGATCTGGCTTGTCACTCACTACTGCCTCTGCTCCTCACCACTTCACACCACAATGCCTTGCGGACACCAGAGGTGGAAAGCATCCTATCTTCTCCGGCTGCCTCCTCCTCCGGTCTCTCTCAGCCGACGTCTCTCCCCCTTGGGTCACGGCCGAGTAGGGTGTCCCTGGGTGCAGTTTCCCAGGATCCCAATGCTATCTACAGTGAGCTGATCTTGTGGAGAGTGGACCCTGTGGGACCGCTGTCCTTCTCTGGAGGGGTCTCTGAGCTGGCCAGGATCAATTCTCTCCACGCCTCAGCCTTTGCTAATGTAGCCTGGCTGCCCACGCTCATCCCCAGCAACTGTCTAGGTAAAGAAATATTCATATCGTTGGGGGATTGCTGAGGATTTGCTTCTGTCTTGCATTTATAATTTGACCTTTTAATGAGGACTGTTTGAATTTCATAATTCCTGCTGAATAAAACATGATTTTCTTTTTTATCACTGCTGCATTAATTTGACCAAATACAATAATTTGGTTCAGTGGTTTTATCAGGGGAAGAAGAAAAGGAAGCATGAAATATGGCCAAATGATTATCCAAATAGCAAGGGTACTTCAGATTTGCTTAAATATATTTTTTAGCTCTATATTTGACACTATTTGAACACTATATATGTGTTCAACAAGTCCATCCAGGCTCCAAATAATATCCCAGTATTAAAGACTCCAGGGCAGCACAACCATGTATCTTTTTTCTTTTCTTTTTTTGTTGCAGTGAAATGAAAAACTTTGATGTGACATTATTTTTCCCTTGTTTGTCAAGTGCACTGTTCCTCAGTATGTCCTTGAATGTGTAACTTTTTTTCAAGCACAGGAGAGCATATCCTATCTAACGGCAGATGGTTTTCCAACTTACTTCTTGTCTCTCTCTAGGTGCGTACTGTAACTCTCCTAGCGCCTGCTTTGTAGCCAGTGACGGCCACTCGCTCAGGCTGTACCAGGCTGTTATTGAAGCCAAGAAACTCCTAAGTGAGCTCTCCAATCCTGAGATATCAGTAAGTCAACAACCAGCGTTATCAAACTCCAACAAACTCTACAGGGTGTAGTCTGCAATGGAACAATGACTAATTTTACTTGCACACCATTATCACCATCTCAGTTACCCCTAGGACACTTTTTGACATGTCATGACTGTTGCAGGGTGAACCAGCCCACTATCTTGATTTTCTCCTGCATCCACACCTCAATCACACACACACACCCAGCCCACCCACATAACAGCCATGGTCCGCAAAATTCTTTATTATGCAATGAACTGTCCGGGTAAAATGTGGCCTGATAAAGTTAAATTTGTTTGTTGTTTGTGTCAATTCAGAAATATGTGGGCGAGGTGTTCAACATCATTAGTCAACAATCCACTGCAAAACCAGGCTGCATCATTGAGCTGGATGCCATCACTGACTTTGTAAGTATACATGAATACAAAGAGTAATGGCTACAAGTCGGATGACAACATAATGCTTTCCTGTCTGACTAAATCTCTCTCTCGCTCTCTCACTCTCTCTTGCACACGTACATTCATTGTGGTCTTCCTAGCTTGGATGTCTGCCAGTACTGATACACTGCAAGGGTGTTGGATGAAAAAGAAACTCAATTAGATTTTCCTGCTAAAATAAAGAATATAAAAAAGTGAAGTAAATTAAAAGGCCACAATTTAATTGTAAACTTTGCAGCATGAAATGTTCTACAGTAGACTCTCTGTGAAAGGTCTACCATGACAAACATCAGGCCATGAGCAAACTTCTTTAAATCTCCTCAGGCATTTCTGGAGATCTGAGGGAAGGTTTGTATGTGTTTGTGTGATCAAAAGTCTGTGTTAGCTCCGGGTGCTAATATTTGGCAGTTAGGGTCAGATACACATAGCTGTGCACGTCCTGCAGATAGCCGGCATGCCCAAAAAGAGAGCCAGGCAGCTGTCAAAGTTCTGTTCGATCTCCACTGCCATAGGTAGCCTAGCTGTGTGGAGGAGATATTTTTTGTTTCCACAGTTCCAATGGACCGTGTGGGATGTGGTCCTTAAACTATATTCATAATGTTTGTAACCTTTGCCGTGTAATGTAATTGGTGGATTAAAAAAAAAAAGCATTCAAATGTGTAACATCAACACAACTGTGTCTGTGTCACTGCACCTGTGTATATTCTCCACAGCGGCGGTATGTGGTTCTGTTTCTGTATCTGCTAATGGTCATTCTTGTCTTGTACAGCAGGGGAAGGAGACCCAGTTCCTGCATGTCTTTGAGGAGGACCTGATCCTTGGCAGTGAGGGGACAGATAGCACACGGGAAACCTCTGATACTACTCATGCTGGTACAGACATTTACCAGATCACTGCTTTAACAAGGAGATATATTATGTATAAGGATAAACATTACAGTAAATCATTGCTTTGCTACTCGTTCAAAGATGTTTATATTGGCACAGTGGATTAATATGGTGTATGTGTGTGTTTCAGCTTTCTCAGCACGGTTCTTCCTGGTGGTGGTAGAATTCACCCCAACAGGTCACTCCCTCCTCCATATGTGGCACCTCCATCTGGTTGCCCGTCCTGTCACCATGGGTGAGTACTTTGTGACACGAGTATTGCCACTAGAGGGATCCGATTAAAGAAATGGACGCAGAGATGGTGGGAGAGACAGACTGCTTTAACAAAAGAGCCCCACGTGCCAGTACAAAGAAAACACGAACTTAGACTTTTTATGTCGGGTGCAAAAACTTATGTCTGTCTCCTGTGTATCTGTCAGTTTCCCTCAACGCAGCTTCACTGAGATTTAAGGACAGGGTTAGTTGCAGGAAAAACAGCCTAACCTCTCACAGGTGCCTCTACCTCCCCGCTGAGCCACTGCCCTGTCCGTTCGCCTACAGCTGCTCAACCTCACCTCACTGCCACAATTCTAACAAAAGACTTAACAGCATCAGGGCTGCATTTTAAAAGTGTAGAAAAACGAAAACCCGTAAAGAGTTGGAAAGTTCTATTCCTTACCACAATTCAAGACCAGCACTTCTATCCATCATCTTGTTCATTTCCCAACCAGCACCACCAGCAAATAAATGAATGGCACTTTGAAAATGTATTTTGGCTTAAGGCCTCATTTTTAGTTTTACCATTCTTGTCCCTTAGAGAGTCAGTGTACATCAGGGGTGTCCAAAGTCCGGCCCGTGGGCCAATTGTGGCCTGTGGACCGATTTGAAATGGCCCGTCGTGGCTTGTCTCTCAAAATGTACATTATGTGGCCTGCACCCAGCACTATTGTGGGAATAGCAACTACGCAGGCGGTACTAATGTTTTCATTATAGTGAACAGACTGTAAACAAGCAAACAGATGGTAAACAAGCAACAGAAATTTCCTGCTAGGTAGCAAGGACACTTTACATTGCTAGGTAACAGACATGTCCACAGCAAAGAAACGTAAAATCGACAGCAGGGGCCGCTGCTTTCAGGAGCGGTGGAAAGTTGAATACTTTTTCAGTGTCTCATTTGCCAAGAGACCGCCGCTGTTATGTGAAGTAGTCAATGTTAAGAGACATTCCGAGACTAAGCATAAGCAATTCATACCAGCGATTGTCCGGCAGTGAACTGGTGGAGAAAGTTAAACAGCTAGCCTAGCCCAGCAGCGGATTTTACAGTCTATGCTTTTTACTCAGGCAAATGAGTCAAAGGAAAATACTACCAGGGCTTGTTATGAAGTGGTGATGCTAATCGCGAAACACGGAAAACCTTTTGCTGAGGGCGAATTTGTTAAAGACTGTGTACTGAAGATGGTGGACAGCATTTGCCCTGAAAAGAAACAGGAGTTTGCAAATGTTTGCCTTGCTCGCAACACTATGGCACAGAGAATCAAAGAAATATCCTCAGACATCAAGAGTCAAGTGAGTAGCAGGGGGTCGGATTTGTGTTAATCTGGATTAATTTATTGTGTGATAGTGTTATTAGCATGTCAGGTTTATAAGTGAGTGTTGGAAGACTGTTGACTGCAGCCGGAGAGAATTGGACACCTCTTGTTATTGAAGAGTTCCTTCAGATATTTTGGAAAATGGAAGAAGAGACTCTGAGAGGCCCAGAAGAAGACTGAAGGCTGGAGAGATGGACAACTGGACCGCTCGTAAATTTTAGAGAAGAGGATTGAGGATGAACAGACTTAGCAGTTTCCAAGAAGGTCTAAAGGATGAAGGGGTGTTTACGGGATAGTATAAGAAGTAGTCTCAGGTTGTAAGAGAGGGAGAAGGTCTTAACATCTGGTCGGGGTGACAACAGGCTCATGAGGGTTTCCAGACTTCCGATGACATTGAACCGAGTTGTAAGTGTTATCTATTAAACCTTTTGTTATCATAGGAGGTTTCACTACTATGTTCGGCCTGTAGACAACAAGTTA
>CABFOP010082254.1:0-11730 GCA_900683385.1 Anoplogaster cornuta
CCGTGTATAAACTGCTCAACAGCGCCATCGCCGTTGCTAGGTGGTATTACATGTCACATAGAAATGAATGGGTTTTGTCGAACACGAGACAACGGCGATGGCGCTGTTGAGCAGTTTATACGCGGAAAACCGAAGCAGAACCGTGACCGAGCAAACAAATGGACCCGTTACTTAAAATCTACGAAATATTTCACAAAACCAACACGCCCACTTTTGAGACAACTCCTGTGGCTTCCTCGGCAGTACTTTTTATTTGAGATTGGTGCATTTTTTAATAAGTGGGTCGGCGGCGAATGACTCGTTTTCCTGATTTTGGGGGGGAACGAGTGAGACTCTACTGCAGTATGCTGGAGAGTCTCATGTGAGGCTACAGCACTACCAGCAACGGCAGCTCCCGGGAGCGGCGTCCACAGGTGGGGCTCTGTTATTTGCGCTCCAACTACTGTCAACTTGTGGTCTGCCAGTGGTCAGACCATCTCCGTCACCTTCACCTTCTGAGCACACTGGATTTGCTAGTGGAAATGTTATCTGTCAGTTAGTGGGGGAGTCAAACCTCGCATGGAAAGAAAAGGACACGCCAATATGTATTCAGAAATCTGGTATTGTTGTCTTGCTTATCGGCAAATTTACAAACCGTATTAAATATGACACCTTTCTGACACATCACGAACCACTTATCGCACACGTCCAATCCACCAAGCAGGACATAGTTTACTAAATCCAACTGTTACAATTGTTTCGTCTGTTATTCCCACAATATTCTTCCACCAAAACACACCGCGGTAGACGGTAGCGAGTAGTGTGAACCAATTCTAAATGTTGAGATTTAACTGAAATAAAGTGCTGCTTGGTGGATTATATATATGCCGAATTGAAGAGTGGCTTCTACGTGTTTTTGAAAAGCTGACTTGACTTATGTTCCGTGTTTATTAGGGTTGCACTTTTGCCGTTAACTAAGGCGACGTTAAATTGACAGATTTTCGAATGGAGTCTGGCGAACTGTCCTCTCTTGTATGGAGAGAATGTGGGTTATAAGTGAGTTAACAAGTTATTTAGACGGTGATCTGGTCCGTCTCACCTCTTCTGCGTGTTTCCTCAGCGCCTTCTCCCGTTCGTACTGGGTGACGAGCTGCTCGTTGTCCTCCTTCAGCAGCTCCAGCTCCACTTCGTGCTCCTGGTTGACAGCGAACACCGAGTCCAAGTTCTCCAGCACGGCGACGACCAGCGGCATCAGCTCCTTCACCACGTCCTCGTCATACTTTCCGATTAGCCGTTCAAACTCGCGGTATATGGAGCTGGCCAGACCGGACACCCGCTCGGACATCATCGCCGAGGTGCCCGGGTCGTCTTGGTACAGGACTACGTCGTCCAGCTCCATTTTCTTGCTGCCACTTCCACTTCTTTCCCAGCTAACGAGCTAGCCGCGGAGCTTCAGCTGGCCAGGAGCTGCCCGCCTTATTACTTCAACTAAACTGCGTCGCTAAAACATAGTTCGACTGTTATATGTGCTGCGGAGGAGACACTGTAATTCTTAACCAACTTCTGGTTCCCTACTCCTGTGGACGGCTGACTTTAACAGCTCTCCTGCTAACTGGCAGTAAAGTCTTTACTTGGCTTCGCTGTTTAGTTTCCCTGTCCAACAGATGAGCTCCTGCTGCTGCCTTCAGGTGCTGTCGGATATGCCGCGTTAAGCACAGGACACAGTGAATACTGGTGAATGCTGCTGAGAAAGTCAGGATTTTCTATTTTCTCTCTCTCCCTCTCGGAGTTGCCGTGGTCTGACGTGTTTAGGGGCGGGGAGCATTGGAAATGGTGTCAACATCTGATGGTAAAAAATATATATATATTTGCTATTCCGTTATTTACATTGTCGTATGTATCTTTTCATCCTGTTTAACTTGTAACTTATGCAGTCTTATAAATCAATTCAATTAAAACGCCAATCCTGCCATCGCAGAACAAAGCAACTCTGTGCCGTTTCATTTCTAAAATAGAATAACAGCCACCAAAAAAAACTACTTCTGTTACAGACTCCATTCTTTTATTATTCCGACCGAAAGCTTTTGCATTTACCGTTTACGACTTTAGGAGTTTACGAGGGTCACGCGAAGGCAGCATGTGTTGTTGCTGCTGACGTCACATGCTAGAGGGCTGGGAGGGATCGAGGGTAAGAACTGCTGCTAATCCTCTATTCATTGGAAACATTTTGTAATTATATGTCCCCCTCCTCCCCAGATTTGCAAACGAGCGTTTCTGAGTCAAGGAACTAATCCAACATTTTAAGATTACAGAATTTGTTCAAAATTCATTCCTCAATTGGCGCTCAATTCAACAGGTTGCTCTCAATGACAAATTGCTTGGATTCTTCCTATGGCAAAAATCCAATGTCGATGCAGGATGTGCTTCTTGAAAATGCATCAAGGAGTCCATTGCAATTTATTCAGGATGTGAAAATTCTTAAGCAAACAAGCTGAGTTAAAGTTCATGTATTACCTGATAACATGACATGTAATTATGGCAAGTAAACAGGTTCCCACAACATCTCTGTGTATTTGTGTATACAATCTTACTTCTCTCACATCATTTTTATGCCAAACAAACATCATGCACTATTCAAACTGCATTAAAGGAAACGCAGGACAAAGATTATTTCAATGCACTGCGCTAAGAACCAAAACATTTTTTTTTGTGTAGAGCAATTTTGTTGACTTTTTCCTCTGATGCATAGGCACTATTCACCCTGATTTTCAGTCTCAAGACATTCAACACAGACCACAGTTACTATGCTACGACTGTGACATTGTTTAAGTCCACATTTTGAGGTAGAAGATGCCCTTATGTCCTCACATCCTGGATCAAACTGTTCCTAAATCCTTCCCACAGATGAGGAAGACATTATCGACACTATACGTGACCAAGGGAAGCCTCTACCAACGATATAGCACTCACACAAACAAAAAATCTAATCACAATAAAACTGCATCACTATCTTTGTACACAAAGCACATTCAATGATCATGGCATAATGTTGTTCATGGAGTCATTCAAAAACATGGAAGCAATAAAATATAAATAAATCATGAATTAAATAAAATTAAAAGTGCAATTCAACACCCAAGTCCTTGAAAGAGAGACAGTGCTCCAACACCGACTCAGCTTCATTCATAGGGATCATGACGGGTAAATCTCTACCTTCATTCCTAACAATGACAATCACTTTCCAAACAAGTATGAGGAGAGGGGCTGGGATCACAGGCGGGGTGAAGTATTTCAAATCGTCCTGCACCAGGCATGGAGAGCAGAGTGATTTAGATACAGAGAGGAGTGGGACTGGGGGGGCGTGGCCATGACCAAACCGTCTATGGAGTACATTTCAGATTACATTGAGGCGGCTGTTGCTCGTCGACGACGGGCAGAGGGAGAAGGGCCTATCGCAGGTGAGGCTGCAGAGCGCACGGAGCACAGCGTCGGGCATGTGGTCCACGAGCATCCTGGGGCTGATCAGGACGCTCCTGAACGCCGTTTCACTGGACCACTCGGCACGGTACCGGACCTGGGAAAAACAAGACCTGAGCGGAACAAGAGAGGAGGGAACGGGACGGAGAGGTTCAGGTGACATGTCCAACTCACAATCCCACATTAACATGTTTTGTACCTATATTGTGTGTAGACATGGGTCAGCTTGATTAGATACCCGTAACATTAAAAAGTTAATTGGTTTCTGTATCAATATGTGGATTGGAGACATTGCATTCACACCTTTTTGTTAATGTTGCCAAATGCATCTCTGACCTCTAGAGGTGGTTTGGGTGATTGGATCTGGATTTCATGTGTTTTTGTTCTAACTGAATCCAGTCCAATCACCCAGGATGCAAGTTAATGCTGGGTGGGAAGAGTATCTGATGGTGTGTTCAGGCCCCAATGGGAGAAGTGGAAGAACAGGATGACATCTCGTTTCACTCGTTGGAACACCGAACATATTAAAAAAAAAACATTTTTATTCATGAATTTAAAATAAACTATAAACAAACTGCAGCAGATATTGCTCGCGTAAGTAGAGCTGATTAGTGTGATGTATTAGTGTGAATATGATACTGAACAATTTAGATCATTTGTATTATTATCTTGGACTGCTGTCTTTGGTAGATTTGCTGCAGTTTGCTGCTTGCGTAGACACACTACCGCAAAACACTTCCCACAATGACCACTAGGGGGCTAACATGAGCAGTCTTTCCTAGTCAGCAGCAGTCGCCTTTACTCTGAATCCGACATGACATGAACACGGTAACAGAGTAAAATGTCAAACCTCCGTGACGGTCCATCCTCCGTGATGTGCAGAATGCGACCGGGCGGGTAGAGGGGTAGGTGGGCCGCCGTGTGGACGGGTGAATCCTCCGAAGCCAGGCTCTGATAGGACGACGAGCGTCTAATCATCAGTGACTCCTCCCCCAGTAGTGGCTGGCTAAGCTCCTCCTCCCTCCTGTTGTCCATCTCAGTAGGGAAGTCGTCTGGGTGTCCTCCAAACAGCTCATACCAACATCCCTTCAGCAGGATGCGGTACTGGAACACAGAGAGCAAAAGAGTGAAGATAACCGAGAAAGACGTTGAGGTTTGATGCTTCAATGTTGAGGGTTGTCTACAGGGCACCGAGCTATGCCACTGTCAAAGCTTTGAATGGTTTTCACCTTGGGCTTATTGCAGTTTGAGACCATTTTAAGTATCCTTCTCTTCAAATCCTCCATATTGGGAATACTCAACCTGTACAAAAAGCAAGTGACAGGAGAACGAATGGGCAAAACAGGAAGGAATATTGCAACAACAAAAAAGTCAGAAGAGAAAGAAAAGGAGAGTATGAGTTGCACTCATTCTCTCCTTCTCTGTGCCTGTAATAACAGGGCAGAGCCAAATATAGCCTCTCCATCACTCTATAATAGTTTGTATGCCACAGCACATTCATACTGGACCTCTGAATCGAGGGCTTTCCACACACACACACACACACACACACGCACACGCACACGCACACACACACGCACACGCACGCACAATGAAAGAAATAGGAATGAAGTGTCTAGTGTAAAGACTAAGTGCTCTTGTCTTACCTGGGCACCAGGTCCTTTCCCAGCACAACAGAGACCACAAAGTCCTTGGAGTAATCAGCCAAGGCTTTACTGCAGATAGAGAAAATACAGAACAAAAATGTTGGAAAACACAATTAGGTTGGGAGGCGTGTTGTAAACATACAACAGACCTGATTACACTGTGCATGTGCATGCTGTGTGCTTCCATTCAGACCTGCAGAACCACACATGTATCAACGGTTCTAAATGACTGGGCCGCTCGGCAGCACTGTGCTCTCAGCCCAGAGAACCGGCCCAGGACCCGCCGGTGCCAGCTGCAAACATTTGCCAAGCTGTTGTTACTGTAAGTTCTGGCCCGAGCCATTCCTTTCTTACCTCATGAGTCCCCCTGGTGGCGAGAACGAGTAGCACTGCAGGGTGGGGTAGAGATTACGCAAGAGGATGGCCAGCAGGGAAGCTGTGCCGGCGCCCAGGCTGTGACCCGTGATCACCAGTTTATATTCCTAGAAACGCAGGAACACACAAACACAGTCCATGTTTCTGGTGTCACTCATGATCTGTTTCCCCTGGAAAACTGTCTCCCCTGTGATGATAAATGGTCTCTTGAGAAAAACAATTAAAAAAAAACGTATCACTTAGACACAGTAGATATTTGCTAGATTAGGCAAAACAGCTATACCACAATTCTCTCAAGTGTCTCGTTCAATTCGTTGAGCATTACTATCATTACTATACTGGTATGCATGAATGACTTATGTGTGGACATACTGACTGGCTCAACAAGCTCATACTGAAATGGACAGAGCATTATATTGTCGATAATCACTTATATGCTGTTTTGAGTATCCTGGTTCAGGATATCAAGGGAGGAGTACAGCAGAGTTAAGCAGAAAGTTGAGATGCTCTCCACAAAAGAAAAACAGTGTTATGTTCTTTTGAATTTAAAGTGGGAGTAGGCAACTTTTCAACTTTCTCACCCCCTAGCGTTTCCAAGTGGTATTACTGTTTGTGCCACTGTCACAAAGACAATCCGCTGTTGAAAACACAATTGATTTCGGTGTTCCTCAGAGCCTAGCAACTATTAACAACAATCTTTTACACTCATGCATTAAGCTTCCTCACAAGAATCCCAGTTTGAACTAGAAACTGATCTCCGTGCTGTGATGAAGGCAGAGTAAAACATCCAGTAGTATTAATTAGTGGGCAGGTTGTGTTACTGATCAAGTAGAAATAATGCCAACTGAATGTCTGTTTGGAAACCCTTCAACCCCTGAGCTCTCTCCATCCAGTTAATGCCCATCTGAGGTTCACTCTTGTTTTATCTCATCTTCTATCACTCTCTCTTCACCTTCTTTTCCTCCTCTGTCAACTGGGTTATTTTTCTTTTACCAGGTAGAGTTTCCACAGTTACTTCGGTTGTTCCACCGTCCTCCATTGCCTAGCCCGCTACTGGGCATATATACGTATCTATGGCTACTGGGTGGGTGACGCACTTCCTGTGCTGTAAATCGATTTGCCTGTTGCCAGACAGAATTGTGAAATAGAGGTTTATAGAGAACCAAACTTAACGCCGATGGTGTCATTATTCTATGGCCATTACACTGTGCAATCAGCATTTACTTCATAATTATTAGTTACAGCAAAAATGTTTCCTACTCCCACTTTAAATAAAATATCAGTACTCAGTACTACTAGTGATCCTGTGTATTATGCATTATGAGTTGTATTTTCAGACGCTTACAGGTGCGATGGAGAAAGCCTGGTTCAGGATGCCGTCGTTGACCAGCTTCTTGTAGATATAACCCGCCGCTTGAGACATGCCCTGGAAGAGTCAGTCACAGACATTACGTTCTAGGGAAGCACAGACATGTCAAACAACTATTTTCTTTTATATCTAAAGACCGGTGTAAACAGAAACATATCGGAGAGTCCATTCACCTTGTGAGCGTAGCAGGTCCCAGACACTCCCTCGACAGGCAGGTTCTCACATTCAGCAGACAGGTCTGTCAGGATGTCCTGCAGGGCCGAGTGTGTGAAAGAAAACAGTAAACTGGGGGAGTTTGGTGAAGAGCCACTTTCAAATTGATAGCAAAAGAAGTAGTTCACTTGAATGACATAAACGTTGAGTTCCCACACTTACTTTTGTCATTCCAAATGAATTCCTTCAGACTGGACTGATAATGAACTGCTTACATGAATTCAGAAAAATATCTAATATAATATAATGTATTATATAATAACACAAGGCATTTTTATTCTGATTGGACTACTATTCTGATTAGTAATGGAATAGTAATCTCCATGTAAGCCAATGACATTTCCATGACTCTCAAAGTCCTGTCCAATCAAATTCAAGGGCTAATGTCATCTTTAATAAAGCACTGATGAACTAACTGGTTTTCATTGTATCTCAATTATCTTTCTCCTTCCCTCAATCTCTCCATCTTTGAACATGCAGATATGTGCTAACACACTCATATGCACCAACACACACCCTCCCACTCGATCACACTCTCACTTCCCACTATGACTTCTTTTTCATTGTTTTCCACCATGGTGTGCTCTGTCTGTGCTCCATCATTGATTTTGCTTTGAGATGTTTTCATACATCCCTTGGTGAGTTTTTCTTATCTCATGCACACAAATGCTTCTGTGTTTTTATCATTGTATTGTTTCACTGCGTTTCATCACTTCACTTCTACGTTCCACCACTGCACTAATAAATCAACTGAACTAGGGTCAAATTTAGCACATTTTAAGGCGGCATTTTATTGGTTGACATCGAGCATGACGTTAACCAAATACAACCAAATACTGTCAACTCTACAAATAAAGGTCAAATAAATAAATCTATGACATATGACATCTATGACATGCTCACCCTGAGTGACAGTGTTCCTCTGACAGCCACCAGCACAGCTTCCCTCTTATGGTCCAAGGCCACAAAGAACGGGATCTCATAGATCTGCAACAAAACACATGATCAATATGGATCGCTGAGACTGTAGGGCTGGTGTTGTCATCCAAATAATAAAATTGAGGGAAACTATGAACGTAGAAGAGCATTCATGAGGAAGAAAAAAAATCTACCTGGTTGTGGAAGCTGACATAGATGAAGTCTCTGTACTGCAGACCAGTACTGTGCAGGATGGAAGAAAAATGACAGCCGAGGTGGTCTCCCCCTACAATGTCATACTCAGCAGATTGGCTCCTACAGCTGTGGATGGACAAGAATGATAATTATAACTATGTTGCAGTTTTTTGCTGAATCTAGTTAACTGAAATGTAAAACACACACAGACAACCATTTTGTAAACTTAAAAAAGAAGCGGTGTTAGTGCTTAGGATTGTCTTGGTTTGAATATCATGAAATACTGTCTCATACTTTTGTATTATCAATAATGCATATTTTATCATTCATTGTGCATCTCTACTGTCAGACACAGATTTATCATTACTGTTGTTCCGATACCGATACCAGTATCGGAAATGTCTCCGATACAGCCTAAAATGCTGGATCGGGTATCGGCGAGTACACGAGTCTATGCACCGATCGGAAATCACGTAATTTATCACGTGATGATAATAGCTCATTTACGCTACACACACTTTATTCCTAGATTTATTTCATTTTTAAGTTGCTGTTGTACTACTGTTTTATACTGTTACTCTACTATTTAAAATCTTAAATGTATTTTATTTTACTAAACTAGTGCAGTGCCCGTTCAAAACATGCCTGTTTCAAAGAGGCGTTATTTAGATAAAGTGACTAAATTCGACACTGCACGTCCTTGGGTCCCCAGCAATACACCCGCCAAGTGTGAAGTAGATCGGATGAACGGTTGTTGACATAATCGAAGGACAGACAGAGAGACAGACAGACATACATACATAGATTCCTTCCTTTGTAGTTAGATAGTTAGATTAGATTGCGGCTGAACCTTAACAGAATTAAAATAATAATATATATATCGGAATCGGTATCGGGAGGGATAAAATAGTATCGGAACATCTCAGCTTTAATTCAATAAAACATTTTCTTTGACTTGCAACTTGATTTGTAGGCCAAGCCAATTGCACAGTCACCAGAATACATTGCGTTGGAAGCCATTTGAAATACTTTCCTCAAAAAGAGGAAAATGGTGCAATTTTGATCTTTTTGCACAGACCTATGTCAACCTTTAGTCTGCTGCTTTCCACACCTGACAGGCCTAATGACTTAATTAATAGGTCACACTAACGTAAAGAAACAACAGTGAACATCTTACCAGTCTCCGCTGAGTTTGCAGGGCCCGGTAAGGGGGTTGGAGTAAATGTACAATGGCCAACCATAGGCTGCTGCAGCGAACGGCATAAAGTGGGCTGCTTTCTCCAGTTGAGCCTCCAAATCCTCACTCTTCAAATAGTAAAAGATATGCAATTAAAGAGTAGGTATTTAGAAAAACAGAGGACTGTATCAATTTACCACTACTGACTACTAAAAACCTTTGTCTCAGTTACAAGCCTGGCTGAAACACTGCTGGATCCTAGAATCTGTCAGTCAGTATCATCTGTCTGGGTGTCTAGCTGCATGGCCGACTGACTCCAGTACTTACAATGGGGGAAGAGGGGCTGTGAGGGACTATATCGTCTGGGTCTCTGCACTGCTCCATCTTATCCTGCTCCTGGTGAAGCAGAGCCAAACCGGCCGCTATGTCACTGGGAACCAGGTCTGTGTCCTGCAAACCGGAGAGCATCTTGTGTCACCATCACACCACTAGGCTGCTTCGTACCAAACACAGACCGAGCTAGAGTTTGTGAGATTACCAACATGCATGTCACTGTTTTCGGTACCTCCATCTGTAGTTTTGAAGGGATCTGAATCTGAATGTGTAAACTTAAGACACTTTTCTCTGTACAGCCTTCTGTAGGTCTATTGTAAATCCTGTATATATGCTGTAAATTCACATATATTTTTTATCATGTTCTCATATTTTCGCATTTGTCTTCTATATTGCATGCATATTTTCATTTTCATACTGCATATACAATAGCTAGACATTTTTCCACTCATTTTCTTTGTCTCAGTATGTTATTTTGCACTCTGCATACATGCTGAAAATCCATATATTTTCATAATTTTCTTTCATATCTTTCTACACCATGCGCTCTAGTGCTGCAGTTGTCAGTTCTGTTATGTTTGACACCACCCAATTTGTTTTATTCTTGTTTTTTCATTCTTTCTGTCTTGGTGCTATCCTATTATTAGCTGCTGCAACAATCCAATTTCCTCACAGGGATCATTTAAGTTTGTAAGTATCTAATCTAATCTAAATTAAATGTGGTTTGTGCACACACACTAATTTATACATGCAAAGGCAGAGACGGAGACAGAGATCGCCCTTACAGAGAAGAAGCCGCTGACAAGCTGGGCGATGCTGGAGAATGCTGCTCTGTGGCTTTCGTCCTGCGGCAGGCAGCAGCACAGCACCCGGAGCCTGCTCTCCCACACCTTGGTGGCCAGGGAGCGAGCCGTGGACAGGAACTGGCTGCCCTCGCTGCTCTCCAGGTCTCGCACGCCCAACGGCTGCATGGCAGCGGGCTGAGGACGCGGGTTCCCCAATGGGTCAAACACAAACACCACCCCCAGTCCCGTGGAGAGCAGTAAGATCCAACTGTTGTGGAACAGAAAGAAAGATACTTTGTCAAAACACCTCTTACACTGTAGTTGTTTCGGACAGCATTTTATATCACGAAGGAAAACAAGCTGATGAATGGAATTGTAAACCATAGGCCACAGCTGTCAGCTGTCGTGGCAATTTAAGTCAATTGCACTTTGTCTAGTCGGTGAGAGCAGCTCAATAAAGCTACAACACAACATATGTCACAGACCTGGGGGGTATTCCATCAAGCCGGATTAAGGAAAAGCCTGGCTTATTTCGATAAGTCTGGCTCATTTAAGTGAGAGTTCCATTCCATCACTGTGGCTTACTATGAATCCCTGCTCAGTAACCATGGTAACTTATGCCGCAAATCTAGCCTGCTAGGTTATCTGTCAAGCTTAGTTTAGCTGTGTCTCAAAGAATGTCCGATGGGCAGAAACAGACTCCCAAAAGACAGTTCCGTCAGGTGGATTTCCGCACTCGCATCACTCATGTCACGTAATAAAAATAAAAAGCTAATGAAAATCATGTCTCGCCACTTTCACTGTCTCCAAAATCAATCAATCAATCAATGAAACCTCATTTATATAGCACAAGTCACACATCAAATGGATTGCGTTAGTGGAACGACTTGAGGCTTAATTGGGAGATGGCGTTAGTTGAAGCCAGACATTTTCAAGTGAGCCTGGCTTTCTTTAGCTGCGTTGATGGAATACCCCCCTCGTCTCTTAGGCCTTTAATGCTTGCAAGCAGAGCTGAAACTACACACACCGGAGTGTAGGGATGTGCCGGTTTCAGGTTTTACCGGTTCGGTTCGGTCCGCGAGCTGATACCGGTTTCATTTTATGCAAACCAACTATACCGGGATTTGGTGCAGGGCGCATTCAAAATGCTGACAGACAGTTTCCCGATCGGCACCGGCGAGCGAATATGTCAAGCTTAGGCATTAAGTCAGACACAGCATCCTGTCAAAACAAAACAAATTTCAAAATAAAACACCTACAGGA
>CABFOP010082257.1:0-11295 GCA_900683385.1 Anoplogaster cornuta
TCGCGCTCACACGAACAATACACACACCGAGGCCGAGCATTACAAAAAGGTCCACGTGTGAGAGAGAGGCTGGGTTGACCTCGGTAATCCTGAATCAGTTTAAATCCTGATCTGACAGCCAGTGGCTAGAGGTGTGTCCGCCTCTCTCTACCTCCCTCTCTCTCTCTCCCCTTATGTAATAGTGCACAGTAAGCTGCAGGCCTGAATGCACATCCTTCCCATTCGCTGCACTATCCAGCACCATCCACCCCCACTCTGTGGCCACACTGGAGAGAACAGCAATTTCACAAAACCATACAGGAACATACATGCAGACAAGAGTCCAGTTCAAGTGCTTCAGCAGCCTCCTCACAGAGGGTCATGTGCAATGTCGATTTTTATCTTATAAACTAGAACAGGCATGCAGCATTAGAGTTACACTTTATGGGAATAGGATCCAAACCTGCAGCTCAACAGGTGTATTTATTTTGGTAGATGTGCAGAATTATTACAATTAGACCTCTAAGGGGCTCATCATTATAAAATGCTTTCAAACAGCAATTAACTTTGGGGTTGGCTGCGTGTGGCCTTAAAGGATCATCTCTTAAATAACAGTCTCTTTAACCGTATTGTTCCTGGTTCTCGCTGCAGTCATCCCCTTCCTTCCCATGCATGCAGCTCGCCAGCAGGCTGACACGGTGGCCTTCCTTACCTCCTCCAGCACGTTGACCGTGTTCCTGCAGCTCTGCAGTCGGGTGGTGAAGCTGGACGTGGTCGGGGAGTTGTAATCCTCTGTCGTCTCCGAGAGGAACTCGGACACCGATATTTGATCCGGCATCCTTCAGCAGCAGGGGGGGGGAATGCCCAGATAGAGGTTTTGGCAATAAATACTTAGAAAGCCAAAATCATGAGAAGAAAAAAAAACACACAAGAACGACAATAGTGCGACTGGACGCCAATGGAAACGGTTTTCTTGACAAACGATATAAAAGTGTCGATGTGACAAAGACGTGTCTCTTCTCCGGTGACTTCTCGGATGACTTCACGGTCCCCAGGGGACACGGGAGGAGGGAATGCACTCAATGTCTGCACCCTCTCTCCTCTCGGTGTGTGTATTCCTTCAAGAATGTCGTACGGCGATGTATTTATAAATAATGTCACTCCGCGTTTAACTAAACCGCCGAGGAAAAAAACGACTACAGAATAGCGGATACCCTCATTATGCTCTACAGATGTTCAATAATCCGCTTGTCGTCAAAACAGTCTACAATCACCGATATCTGTGTATAAGTTATCATAGTCCTCAGGCTGCGGAGTCGGTCTTCAACTGCTGCAGGTTTCGTCTTCTCGTCTTTATCTGAGTTTATCGTTTTAATGCATAATAACGCCGCTGACATTCACCACCACTCTCTCCTACTCGGCCGCGCTCGAGCGTCTCACAACCAGTCACCCTAGCGGGAATGAAAGGCATGACTTCCGGTCAAGATTTTCAAAATACACGCCTACTTGTGCACATATGTTGCAACGTTGTTGTTTTTTTTACTAATACAAATTACCAAAGTGAAAATAAAAAGTATATTGAAGAAATAATCTGCAGTAAATGAAAATACTATTGTATTTCCCTAGTATATATTCATAGTCCTATGCAAGATGCCATAGTATGTCAATACATAGGGGGTATTCACACTTTTTTATCCCATTGAAAATGCGGAGTGGTCGCAAGGCAGACTTTGTCAAATACATTACGCCTGGCTTCCTTTTAGGCAGGGGAGAGCGCTGTGTAAATATAATAGGTAAATATGTGTGAAGTTGAGGAGAGTTCATCTTTTCTTGAGGCACGCACAAGACATGGCCATAGACTGTAGGACATGGCCCACAACTGTTGTAAACTGACCAATCACAACAAAGAGAAGGAGGGGTCTCGTGCTGTGTAGGCAGTTGATAGGCTCTTCTGCCCCCATCACCAAAGCCAGAGCAAGAAGTCAAGCCAAATAAAATGCACCAAAAGCCAGTCCATCTGCAACATATCTGTTGTTCGTTTATGTAATCAACGTCCAATTTAGGATGTAAACAAAGGCTGCAGTTGATCGCCAGCTGAACAGAGAGTCAAATGATGTCATGGAAACAAACTGCTCGTCGTGAGATCTGCTTTTATCCATAATGTACACAATGCACTTGAGGCAGTGCCTCAAAAAACAGTAGTAATAGACTATAGTGTGAACACGTCGCTAAATTTCTTTAACAGTATCCTTTTATTTCGAATGCAAATCGCTTCACTTCCGGTGTTATTGTAGTTACTTCCGACAGCTTGACGCAGCTCTCTTCCTCCCACCCACCTCGCCTCGATGACGGAGACGGGGAAGAGTCGTGCGCATGCGTGATCTCGGATATGCGACTGCAGAATCCGCAGAGCTTCTCTGGGCCTGTAACGGAAAACAGTGGGAAATAAACAGCGTAGGCAGCCGAGGCTGACAGGCTGGACGTACATTTTGTTCAAACATCTTGTTGAAAATGAGCGCTGGCCGACGACTTTTTCACTTGAAGCGATATTAGAACCAAATCTATATCTCTGAATATCATTGAAGTTTAGCAGCCCAACCACTGGACGACTTTAACATTGCCAGTGAGGCCTAGCCTTAAAAAAATACTTACATTATTTCACTCGGTTGAAAACTAAAAAAAATATCACAGTTGTGAACTTTATAACATGAAACTAGGATTTGCAAACTAATCAGGCCTGTGGGAGAATCATTGACTTGAGGAACAATTAACCCACAAGACAGCCGTACGAAAATGGATTCATCCTATAATAACTTGTAAAGGATACTATACATATCACAACAAAACTATAGTCCCTATAGGGATATAATAGGACTATTATATTGATGCCATAGGAGATAGAAATAACAAAAGTATGACACGGTCACTATAAACTCACTATTGAGTAGCACAGAGGCATTATAGGAATATGATGATATTTTGTTAGGATATCTCACAACAATTATATGCAGATCTGTGGATTTTGTTCTCATTTTATATTTGGTCTGAAAAGTTACAAACATCCATCCTGATCAGTCTGTACAGTCAACTTTGGTCTGATAGCTCATACAGAAACTGTTGGATTTAATGAGCGTTCACCAGTATTATGGTCCTCTATTGTCACAGAGATTAGTTTACGCTGCCTCTGATAGGGCTACATTTTCACTGACAAATCACTTGGAAAATGTGGCGTGACAGTACTTAGAATTTTCTGGACTACGTTTCTGTTTTAGAACTGTAAGTGTTACTATATAAAACTAATTTGCATGTAGGTTCCAAAAGAAACATTTTATGAGTCTACAGTCTTTCAGATTACAGAGTCTCTTGGTTCTCTGGTTTCCAGCTTTGGCAGAGTTGAACATGTAAAATGAACTAAAGTAACTAAAATGAACTAAAGTAAGTAGATTCCAATTTCTGTGCACGAAGTATAATCAAACTTGCAACAAGCTACTCTTGTCTTTCCCCCCAGACTATCAGCCTGACCATCATCTGGGAAAAGTTGTGACCATGTTACATGATTTAACTTTAGGGGATGTTCATCTCAAATGCAGACCACTTAAAGAACATTCATGATTCATGTTATTTAGACCCACACACACTCAAAGAGTAGCCCATAACCCCCCACCACCCCCCACTTTTTCAATGCACACATCCAATTGATAGCATTTTCTTTAGTTTTTCTTTCTTTTTACTTTTTTATTGATGGAATAAAAAATACACATGAACACCAGGATAGATATTGCATGAGGATATGATGTAGGGTAATAATCATATCATAATGTGGCATTACTGGCTTAAAGTTTGTACAATGCTTTAGAGTTTGGTAGAATGGACGTGAATGAGCTCAAATTAAGAGAAGGTTGATAATGGGTTTGTTTTTTTAAAGATCAAATAATATATGTTCAAGGGTTTTCCCAATCCCAATCAGAAAATACTCTACCTTCTCAAGCATATAGCGCCACCTTGCGGCCAATTCTCTGCTACGCTTCTTTGTCAAATTTTGTCTAACTCAATGGTTCCCAGGCGTCCTTGAGGGGGTTCCAGGAGGTCCCATGCACATGAGGAATAATTTAATTTCACTATTAATAGTTTGATTTCACTATCATTTCGTTTATCTGAAGTTAGGGCAGTGAGAGAATGATAAAGCAAAGTTATGATCACAGGTTTCACTCTCTCCACTGTTATCTCCCCACACAGTTGTTCAGTTTTGTACCAAACCATATCCAGAATCATATATCTTTAAAAAACAAACAAAACAAAAAAATCAACAAATTGGGGTCCGTGGCATAACGTGTATCTATTTGAGGGCATCGACATGAAAATATCTGCTCTATCTATCTCATGTTATTAAAGTAGTACTACTGTATCTTTGTGTGCTGTGTAATCACTGTTGGACTGAATTAGTTGTTTGTATGTATGATCTCGTTTCATGACATATTTATTGACGGTCAGTGACATCCGAGTGAACCAACTCAGGAAGACGTTTCATCGCAAAATCGTGTGTGAAACTGTGTGCCTATATGAAAACATGTTGTGAAAAGATATTCTGAAAAAATAAACAAATTAATATTTACTATAGTTTCCTCCTAACATATATTTTTTATTTTCAATTTGGTACTTTCTATTTCTCAAGTAATTGCATTCGTTTCCGTGGACGTTTTATATTGAAAATCTAAACCGGATGTCTTAATTCTAGCTGTCATGCGGCTACCTCCCCCAAGGTTTTTGTTCCCTCAGTTCGGCCTGTCAGGCAAAAGCCGCCTACCTACCATGCATTCATTCATTACATTACATTAATTTAGCAGACACATTTATCCAAAGAGACTTACATTATATGCATTCAACGTAGGTAGGCAAGAGAACTACTGGTCACCAGAAATCATAAGTGCATTTCCTTCCTAAACAAGCATCTACTAGCATAACCAGTGCTACGGTAACGTTAAAAGTGCTAGCTACTTTTTATTTAAAGAAATGAAATGAGACAAATACGTTCAAATTCAAAATGTTTGGTTATCCAAACGCATTTAAAGCTACAAACCATTGTCCAAGTATGGAGACGTTTCACAAGCACCACGTGATGCAATGTGCTTATCATTGCGGTTGGCTCATTGCGAGAGGCAGCAGCCTTGTTGGGAGGCAGGCTTGTCCTGACAGGCCTTACTGAGGGCATCAGTCCTTACAGGCCTGACTGAGGGAGTCAATCCCTCCCCGGGCTAGCTAGCTACCGGAACCTTTAGCACAGATTGAAAAGGTACGTTTTGGACAGGTGGTTAATTGTTGCTATCTTAGAAGTGGTGTAACGTTATAGTTTAAAAAGTAGATTTTGTCACTAACTAACTAGTTACGTCTGTCTTTCTCCGCAAAACAGCCCATTGTCCTGACACTGCGTGGGAACCAGCAACCACAGTTATGGCTGAGGGCTCCTCAGGTAACTTGTAACTGACATTAACTAACGTTAGACTTAACTAGGCTAGTGGGACACTTGGCAAAACAAGTTGCTACCATTAGTTTCACACGGCATGTCGTGGCCTATAAGGTTAGGTTACATACTCGCTAACATGGTAACGATATGTCTGTTTATGTTAGTTGTTAGCTAGCTAACGTTAGCTAACGACGTCAACTTTTTAAGCTAACATTATTAGCAAGCTGAGGTTTTGCTTGCTACCGGTCGCTAGCACACCATATCTGTGCTATCATGCTGTTACGTGATGTGACAGCACCGGGACATTGAACTTTGACAGCCAACACTATAACTATCTACAGTAGTAAGGTTAGCTAACAAACATGCAGCTGGTAGCACCGTGTGGCTTGTGATGCTATGAGCTAATTAGATTCATTTTGAATATATGAATCCTTGGTGGTGGGGGGGCAAGCCTAGTGGATTATAGCTCAAATAAATTACATAAGTTACATAAGATAATGGCATAATTCATGTCGATCTAAAATTGGTCATGATTATTGTACGGCTTCAGGTGTCTTAACACTGTCACTACCTTTTTCTTCAGACCCACCTGAGCTCAAGCCAGATGGGACATCGCAGCAGAAGCGTAGTCAACATAGATCCAGGCGGGGTTGGTCCAGACACAACGATGCCAGAAATTTGAGTAATAACAGTTGTGATCCTTCTCAGCAATCTGGACATTTTCATCAGGGCTTTAAACACCCCTTTGGGCACAGTCCAACCTATGAAATGGACTACCATCCTCCTCCTTACCAACGAGAGGATGGTGCAAGAGGGAGAGGAAGAGGCAGGGGACGAGGAAGAGGAAGACAAGAGTCAAATGAAGGGGAGAGTTTAAATGGAAATGTTGGTAGTGGCTCAGGCATGTGGTGGCAAAAACCTGGACGTGGTCTTGGCCCATACAGTGCCAATAACAGAGGTGTCGGTGTCCACCAGTCAGGAACACCTTCCATGCAGGGGTCAGACATTGATGGGCCTAGTTGGCGAAGGGAGGTTGTGAGCAGGGATTTGGGACATGCCAATGAAGACCAGGACACCCGACATAAAAATCCCAGGAAGTTTTGCCAGGAGCCAAGGAGAGGAGAACAAGATGAGAAAGATCTAAAAGGCACTCACTTTAGAGACAAGCAGGAGAACCAGGCAGAGCACAGGAGGTCTGCTGACACCAAAGGAGAAAACTACCCTTCAGAAATCAGGGAAAGAAATCACAAGAGTGGGCGAGGTGCAGACTCAAACTTCCACCATGATAACCCTCAAAATAAATACACTGAGGCAAAGCGACGCCGGGGACCGATCAAGCCACCCAAGCCACCATCTCAAGATGACACCGGCTCAGAGAGAGGAGCCCGGGGCCAAGATGGCCATGGCAAATCATCTCCGAATCCTGCCAAGGAGGAAGCCATGTGGAAGGGTGGGAGAGGCCAAGGACGATGGACACCCCTGGAAGACAGAGGGCAGAGGAGAGCACACCACCAAGACCACAGGCCTGGTCAGAGAAACTGGGACAAGATGCCAAAGAGCAAGGAGACACAGACTGGTAAGACTAACCTGTCTGGCCAGAAATTACTTTTTGTCTATAGGCTACAGTATCTGGTCATTTCTAAAATTCACAAACCACTTCAAATGTTACCAGTCAGCTTAAGATACACCTACCATCCACAACATTTGACCATTGTTAATTTCCCTCCCTGTCTGTATTTTCACAAGCTACCCATGATGCAAATACATTTGTTTAAATGGTATTTCCATACTGGAAATGTATTATGGAAATATATACCTGAACTACACCTAGTATAATGAAGTTGAAAGTTCTTTGTCTTAAGCACTGATGCAAGCCACTGTTGTCTCCTGAACCTAATCCCTCTCCAGGGTGTCTGATTGAACAGTTGTCTGAGGAGAAGTATGAGTGCATGGTGTGTTGCGACATCATCCGGCTCATGGCCCCGGTGTGGAATTGTCAGAGTTGCTTCCACGTCTTCCATCTGAACTGCATCAAGAAATGGGCCAGATCCCCAGCCTCTCAGGCAGACGGTACAACCCCCAAACACCACATGGACACGCCCTATCTACTCTCTAGCCAGTCTATTCAGCACTGTCCCGTACTCTGCTTAATATGGTCCTCTCTGTGGGGCTACAACACAATCCCCCCCTGTAGTAGAATGCTGTTCTGCAAATAGACAACACCTGGCACACTTGCTGTACAAAAGATAGTAGCTGTGACCCAAACAAAAAAACAAAGCAGCTAACATGCATTGAATTTCCTGCTGCATCAACAGTGTATTGTATTGCATTGCACTTTATAAATATTGAGGCCAGTTGGAATGCCTGCTAGTCATTTAATGTATGACTTATGTGGAAAATGCATAATTATTATATTGAAATAAACTATTCTTCAGATTCAACTGAAGGTTGGCGTTGCCCCGCCTGCCAGAATGTTGTGCTCAAAACCCCAACCTCCTATACCTGCTTCTGTGGTGAGTGATTATCCATTTTATTCATGTGATAAAAGACTTCTTCAAACCATGATTCAATTCTTTGTCCGACTAGATTAAGTCAAGATGTAATTACGTATTATTTATTGCAGTTGTTGAGTTAAGACATTGTATTCCATGTTTGATTGACAGGGAAAGTAACTAACCCGGAGTGGCAGCGCAGTGAGATCCCCCATAGCTGTGGTGATATGTGTGGGAAGAAGAGGAGTGGAGTGGATTGCAACCACCCCTGCAACATGTGAGCCTTAAATGTCATCAACCCAAAACATGGTTCTACAGGGGAAGAGTGGTTTTCTTCAATGCATCTCCTCTGTCTCCCTACAGCTTGTGTCACCCTGGACCATGTCCGCAGTGCCCTGCCTTTGTAACAAAATCCTGCACCTGTGGGAGGACCAGGTACTCAAGTCATTTCTGCCTCTCTTGTAATTTAAAGGTAGTATGAGCAATGTTCTGAGCAGCATTTTTGGTTATATTAGTAGAAATTGTCATTATATCCCGACAGAAATCAATAAATCAAGTCCTCTGAAAGAAAAATGGAAAAAATCCAGTTCCTGTAGCAGCTGTAATACTGTAATAAGTCCGTCCAATCATTTCATTCGGTCCGAATGAAATGATTGGACAGACTGTGTCTGTTAACGTTACCTTCAGCTCTAATTAAATGATTAGATGATTCAGCTGGAATGAAATGATTGGATGGCTTATCTGCCTGCCGACTTGCATTCCCAACAACCAGGAAGCCAGACTCCAGTAGTAGACACTGGACCATGGTGGGATGGGGACCGTTATCGGGAAAAAACACTAACCAAGCTACAATGACAAGCAGAGTTCTGGACACCACATTTCCCACACCCGTCGGCGGTTTGGTGCTACAATTCGCCATTCTTTGGTCGCTGCTACAGAGGAAAGCATTCAGGAAATCCATCTCCCAGAAGTAGCGACCGGACTATGCCGCGATGTGGACCTTTATCTCTGAAACACTGTAACCGAGCTATATTGTGCAAGCGGACTTCTGGACACCACATTTATCACACCAGTCCACATTTCAGCAACGTACGGCGTCATCCTTCGCTCGCTGCTAATGAGGTAAACAAAAATCAAAACCAAAACTCATAATCGCTCATACTACCTTTAAGTATATTTCTTTGGCCACAATACGTACCCAGTTGTAGCCATAAGGTTTGGTTTTTCAAATTGCTCCATATTACATGGAGTCACGGTGCCCTAAAATTGATGGAACCTTTGTTTGTAGTCAACCAATGCGCTGCGGCCAGGCTACAGTCCTTAAGTGTGACAAGGTGTGTGGTGCTGTACTCAACTGTGCTGAACACACCTGTACCCAGGTGTGCCACAGTGGAGCATGCCAGCCCTGCCAGCTACAAGTTCAGCAGGGTGAGTCTCCCATGGCTATGACCTCCCCATATTATATTCCGATTGGCTTGCAATGGTTTTGGTTCATCCTGGCTACTGACTGCTAAAGTCAAAATTCTGAAATTTAATCTATTTTCCTTTTTTCATTTCTGTAGTTTGCTACTGTGGTGTTGCCTCTCGTGGAGTTCTGTGTGGCACAGATAAAGAAGGGTTTGATGGTTCTGGACATTTCTCCTGTCAAAAACCATGTGGCAAGTAAGTCTGAACTTGCTATGTTAGAGAATAGTCCATTGTTATTGCATCAGATAATGATGTCCTTCATCAAACAACAATAAATCTCTTGTTTCAGCTGGTAGACGCTTCCCATCATGGACTGAGACTGTGTTTCGTTGACTTTCCTCCATTCAGGATGTTGGATTGTGAAGCCCACCGGTGCCAGCAGGTGTGCCACCGTGGGTCATGCCAGCCCTGCCCACTCTCCCCTAGCCTGGTGAAGACCTGTCCATGTGGGCAGACAGCCCTAGCCAAGCTCCTGGAACTGGGCTACTCAGACCGGAAGAGCTGCTCTGATCCCATCCCCTCCTGTGGAAAGACATGCAACAAGCCCCTGGCCTGCGGCTCCAGCGGTGAGACTGGCAGTGTGTCTTTATAAGTAAAAGTGCAGGTATAATTTTGTGTGATTGCGCACACAATTGTTGGGGTCATATTGGAGCCCTGACACAATATTAACCCTCAAACAAGTAATTTCTGTTAAGTATTTATGTATATATATATATATATTTTAATTGGTTAAGGATGGAAAATCAAGCTACTCTCACAGATTGTTAAACAAAACAAGTAACTGACTAAAATAGGATGCAAAAACATAACAGTTCTCAGGTAAGCTTTTCAGCAATACACATACATAAAAATGTCAAGGAGGAGCAAGTTTGCGCTTAAACAACTAGAGGGTGCTACCTTAAAATGTATGGCAGTCCATGGAAGTCTAATAACACGACAGTTTTGAATTGAGTGTGTTGCACCTACTGTAATCATTTCCACAAATGAAAAATTCCCCAGGAAATTTGATTGGCTAAAAATTAGACTCGCTGACAATAGAAACCTATTGTGTAAAATCAATTCATTATCTGACCCAATTTTAAGCCTCCCTGCTTTTCAATCATGTCTGGTTGAGCCTTATGTTTCAAATGTGTTTATAGCACTGTGTAGAGCTGGGCGTTTATCAATTAATTAGAATTTATGGTTTAGGACGATGTTTAAAAATGAAAATCGATTTTCAATTTAACTTGGGTAATTACGGTAACGTTATGGAACCGCCACCGCTTCCCTGAGCTCCTGTAGTTCATAGTAACGCGGTAAAATATCAACATGGCAGCATGCGCTGATAAAATTGAGTTGTTCCTCAGTCGTCTGGAAGTGGTTTGGTTTTGCAGCATCAGATCTCGAGCAAACTGTCCACTGTAATGTTTGTCTAAAGTCTGTGGCAACTAGGGATGGGGATCGTTAATTTTTATTGATATTGATACCCTTATCACGACTCCTTAACTATCCGAGTCTTTATCGATACCACTATCGATACTTTTCTATTATTTCTAATGGTTGGTTGGTTAATGTCTGTACTGTCACTTTCAGTCATGTTTTAGTGATTAGGAAATAAATTATTATATTTTAATTTAAATATTTGCTTGAAAAATCTTTGCATTAGTAGTTTTAGTGATGTATTCCAGCTGATTAGAGCTACTAGTGTTAGGAAGTTAAACTGGTCATTATTCCATCTCTAATATCTATTTTATATTGCTGTGAAAACAAATTGATTTCTCATCCAATATCCAGTATTTATTCAAGTTTCTCGCCAAAAGCTACATTTCCTAAGATTAATGTTACATTTGAACACATCATGATGATGTTTTATTTACCTTCGCCTAATACTAATTTTACTAATATATATATATATAA
>CABFOP010082261.1:0-10488 GCA_900683385.1 Anoplogaster cornuta
TAGAAGACAGACAGCCAGCTGCCTCAGATCAATTACTCATCTGTCTGACCCATCACTGCTCTGTTGTTTTGTCACTGTTTTTGTCCATTGTCATATGTTTCTTATCGTTTGTTACTGTTGCTGTCTGTGATGTGTTGTGTTATGTTGTCTTTTCTGTAATGTACAGCCGGTGAAGATGAATTTCCCCTCGGGGACCAATAAATCAATCAATCAATCAATCAATTATCGTTTTCACACCATCCCCCCTGAGCTACAATGGGCAAATGGACTTCTGTCCACCACATTTCCCACACCAGTCCACACGTTGGTAAGGTTCGGCGCTGAAATTCTCCATTCTTCGCTCACTGCTACTGAGGTAAACAACCAGGAAACCGTCTCCCACAAGTAGCGACCGGACCGCACTGCGAGGGAGACCTTTATCGGCAAAACACTGTCCCCCGAGCTACAACGGGCAAGCGGACTACTTTACACCACATTCCCCACATCTGTACACACTTCAGCTCAGTTAGGCACTGAAATCGTCACCACTCTTCGCTCGCTGCCACTGAAGTAAGAAATCTTGCCTATTGCACCTTTAATGACATGTAATTACTCGACGACGCTGCAAATTAGTGTAAATTTGAGTATAAATAAAGCTTGAATGAATGAATGAATGAATGAAGCTGTGCATTACACCCCTGATATGATCCCCTAGAATCTAGATCATCAGCAGTGGACATTTGCTGTTGTTGGACAAAATTGACATAGCTGCAAAAAAAAGTTGCAGCTACTTTCAAGGACCCAAGGGTCATAATAATAATCTAATTTATTGCTTCCTGTGGGGAGATTCTCTTTTCCCCTGCCCCCCTATAGGCAGGTCAGAGGTCAGGCTCCGCCACCGAACACTCCCCCTGCAGCTGGTCTCTCTAATGACTACACTTATGGTGTTTTACGTGTTTATGTGTTTTTCTTTCCAATTTGTTGCCCTATTGCCATTATTTTACCGGCAATCTACGAGCGACTGAAGCAGCCCCTCTCACTGGGGGACAGTTTGTTTTCAAATGATACAGCAGAAAAGGGAAACAGCGGCGTTCCCGTCTTATGCGGCATACAAAAGGTTACATTTAATCACCTCACATTTCTTTGGGTTTATGAAGCCTCCTCTTGTCACCCCGGCGGTGATTGCCTCTTCATCTTCGCATGGTGGTGGGGTGAGAGCTTTTGAGAATTGGGCTGTTAAAAAGTTCATTCAATTGAAAGGTGAAGCCAGGTGAAACAAGCTGACGGGCTGGTATAGAGCCCTGAGAGTAAACTGCTGATCTCCAGAATAATGGAAGGAACTCAATCAGCGCTCCAAGCCTAAACAAGGACATTTCAAACCTGCAAGCTCATCAGGAGGGCCATTTTGAGTCATTACATCACATCTGATGTAAGTACCATGAACCCATGCTTGCATGTTGGAGGGAGGGGTGGTTCTGACTGTCCAGAAGAAGAAATATTATTTTGAAATATTGCATTTTTTGTACTTAGGTTCACACTCTCCAATTACAAGCGAGCCATTTATTCACCCTAATGGTCAAGTTGCAGTATATAAACAAGGAGAAACACTATTTAATAAATACTTTCTAAGGTGAGCAGCTGAGAGCAAAAATCAACAATCCCTAGACGTGTTAAGCAGTAATTGCATTGTCGTTGATGCATAAGGTTTTGTCACTTATATGTAATTCATTTTTGTTACTAATACTGTTTATAGGTGAATATCTCGGTATGGGAATGGGTGAATTTCTACAGGCATGGAAGTACTTAAAAACATGGTTTAGAGAGTTTTCTGATTAAAGTGCAGAATTCATCATTTTCTGGATTTGGTCTTTGCTGTTTCATGAACATGCATTTCATTGGATTATTTTGTTCTGTGCTGACAACATCAGTCAGAGATCATAGGATAAGGGTTGATGGCTTTGGCAGGGTTGCAATACTGCAAGAGCACAAAAAGCAGCTGACCTAGAGAGTTTTTGTAATTGCAGAGGTCTTTATTATCCTGTAAAGTTTTGTGATGGCTGTTTAAGTGTCAACTTTCTGATTATGCATCAAATGCAGAGTTCATGTCCTTTTTGTAATTCAGAAAGTGAATAATGTTTTTTGTGTTGTTTTTTTCTTTTTTTCTTACTTGACTTGCAGTTTTCCAGTGTCTTTTCCTATGGGAAGGTGCTGCTAGTATGCAATAATACTGTCTCCCTAATACACAATGTACTTGCAAGGATGTAGCAAGTAACAACACATTTGTTTTGTACATTCATTGCAATAACTATTGCATTAATTCAAATGCAATCAAACTGTCTAAGTATGTGTTTTCCATTAGACACAGTAAAGTAAGTACTTACACAGTAATATATAGTAATATTCTTACTGTGTACTTAATACACACTGGAATTATGCCATTGTAAAGTTAATTGTAACCTTTTGTTTGACATTACAGGATAATGGAGATTCATTTCCTTCATCTTACAAGAATGTGTCAAAGCATTACTCTTTATCTTATTGTATAACCAGTATAACCATTAACCATAGTCCAAGTCAAACAGTGTATTGTACTGGATAGTGCACAGTATACTAGGTCATGTAAAGTGGTCCAACTATCTCTGACTATAGAAAAGCACAATACGTGAGTCCAAATTATTGGTATTTGCAGGGAGAGGGAATTTAAGAATACTCCTGGTGAAATGAATGGACAACTAATAAACTACATGACTTTTACAAGTTGTAACAAATTGCTCGTCATTGTTCCCAGTCACCCACTGAAAATCAGTTATTAGCATGCAGGCTGGTTTGTTCTTCTGATTGCTGTGCACGTCAGACAAGAGGTGACGGGAGTCTGAAGGTTACAGAGGGACTTGTGAATGAAAGTGAATGAGGACCAAAAACCACTGCCTGGGTGTCCTTGAGGAAGTCATTGAAGCACCCTAGCTGTTCCAGTGTGGTGGTGGTGGGGGGTTCTTTGTGTCCAGCAGTACAAGGCTGTAGTCGTACTGGGCAGCTCCCAGGGGCCAATGGGTGAAGCCCTCCATCCCAGGGCTGCAGAGCTTGAGCCCAGTCTCGAGACTGTTTCCTGCCTATAAGGTTTTCAAATATACATCTTCCTCCACCTTTGGTTATTTTCTCCCCAGCACTTCAACATTTTAATGGATTACACCTGTCTATAGTATGTAATGGTCCTCAAACTTCTAAGCATCAATTAGTCAAAATCCTACATATTAACTAGTTGGATGTTGAAGTAGTTCAGAGCTCCTGCAGACAGACAGACATCTCCGTTGATTCTTCACATTTGGAAAGGCATGTATATTGCCTAGTTTCGTCTTGATCTGCTCTTTTCTTTGGACCTGGTCTTGACTTGTACTTGATTGGACCTGGTCTTGGAACTGACTTGGACTCTTAGTGAATGTTCCTGGTTAAACAAGAGTTGGAGAGTAACACTGTAGTGCCTGGCTCAATTCATGACTCTCTAAAACCTACTGTATACTGCATAAATGCATGAATGAGCATCGTCTATATTCAATATACATGCACTATATTGCATTGATGTTTTTTCCCCGTCAGTCTTTTATCCCGTGTTTGTAACAATCAGTATGGATTGTTGAAATTAATTGCATTTTCATGGAAAGCAGCAATCCTGTACAGCCCAATAGGTAGAGCATGGCACTAACATTTCATTCCCATTTGGGATTTCAATGCTAAAACAAATGCCAACGTCCAAATCTACTGGAGTAACTGAGCTGCTCCACTGGAACAGGAGGTTGTTACTCACTTTTCCCACCTAGATTATATAGGCTATATTATCTTATGAAAATAATCATCTAAACCTCTATACTTAATAAACAGCCCAGTTTAGTAAGCACCAAGAGTCCTATGCAATCATGGCCTTCATGATAACACCTGTACTTTTTATTTCAGTTATTTGATGCAGCGTGTTTTGAGGTGCTGCCCTGGCCGCTGTGGGTGAATCACATCAATGTCATTCTCTGGTGGACAGAGAAATCAAATCATCCAAGAGGAGGGACTAAATCTGAGGTGGAGGAAACATAAAAAAAATAACAGAAGTGAAAATGGCAAAATGGAGAAGTCAATTTGAGTCATTTCAGAACATCTTTGTTTGTACAATCAGGCAAATAAAGCAAAGATTAGCAGAGCCTGGAGGGAAGTAAGCGGCCTCTTTACGGTTTCCCAGTGAGAAACATTAAGTGAGCACACGTCCTCCGTCTCTCCCGGAGCATTAGCTAACTTTCTCTGGTCCATTTTAATTTCCAGCAGCGTTATCCCCTCTGTTACTTCAGGTTAGCTAATTAACACTAATTAAATTGCTCCCAAGTTGTCAGTCTTTGTGTTTTGAATAGCAACCCGGAATGATGTAGCGCTCCCCTTAAACTCTTGCTCCCTCTGCTACTAGCGACGCTCACAGCTGCGCTATTTATTTGAGCATAAGGGGAATGTGTCCTACTGTATGTGATCGGGGCCTCTGGAACACTGTGAGCCTGAAAGCACTGTGCCGTTCCATTGCACACTGTTGCCGGGACTCCAGATGTGAAGGGATTAAAGGAGCTATAAATCAGTGTGGGCTGAATCAGACAGACGAGTGCTGCTGCTGCTTGCTGGTTCCCAGAGACCATTGGGCCTGGCTTGTTGTCGTCTGCTATTCATAGTAAGAAGGCAGAGACGGCATGCGGAGCGTCAAAGAAATGTCATTTCCAGCTCCAGCGGCTCCATTCTGGATCGAGGACTTGGTTGTTTTGTGTTATTTTGAGGACTGACAGAACCCTCTTCTGCTTCTCAAACCCTGATTTGTTCTCCAGTGCGCTGCAGAGGTCTCTCGCTACCCAGGGAGATTCATGTGAAGATAAATCACGGTGTTGCCGTTTTTTTTAGATTCAGCTTATGTATGAGCGATAAGGGAGTGTATAGCGAGGGTGAACAGGCTATAAAAGCACCAGTAGGATGGACTGCACCATAAGGAGCCACAGGAGCAACTCCCAGCGTCTCAGCCCCACTTAACTTTCTACTTTAAACTACTTTTCTGCTATAAAGTCTTGGATGTACATGTATATCACGCTGAAACTCTGAAGTCGTTTCATATGCAACAACGTTCTCAAAATGATAAGCTTGAAAGCAACGTGTCAGACTTGAGACGTGAGAAGTAGCAGGAGATAGTGAGTCACTAAATCCACGATGTGTATGAGTTCTAAAACTTATGATCACCTCGAGATGTGAGCTGATGCTTGTGCGTGTGTTTCTACATCCCTTCGAGTACGTAGGCTCTCTGTAATGTAAGTTGAATAAGTAAGCTTATTCTGCCGTTCCTCTCATTGTAAGTCACTCTGGATAAGAGCACAGGTTGAATATCTAAAACTGTATCTTTTTCTCTCTCCGCCTAAGTTTTTCTACCTCTCTGAACTCAAACTGTCGGGTTGGTGCTCCGTCTGTGGTGAAGTTCTCATCCAGCATCAATAACACATCACTATACCTCTGCCAGTGGATCCATTGCTCACCTCAGGCCGTTGAACACTAGCTAGTCAAGCATTCAAGCCAAAGCATAATCCAAGAAGTCCGTTTTTTTTTCTTCTGCTGTATTTTTGGTTTGTATTTTAAGGGGATATCTCGACATTTTGAATTATAGATCATTTTATTTCATCTTCAAATGCTTTTTCATCAGACAAGGTTTTACATTTGTCCTCTTCATCTTCTAAAATGGCTTATTAGGATTGATACCGGCTAGTTTCGTTGAGGGATGAAAACCATGGCAGCTGGTCTTGGAAAATTACAGGACAAATGTGGGATTTCTTTTTTTGCATGATGTGCAAAGAATCTGCAGAAGAAGAATAACTGAACTAGGCTTCAACCAATATGGACCGATAACAATATTTATATATCACATCAGATCTGGATGTCCCACCAAAACAAACTATTGTTTCACATGTTGGGCACTGTGAAGCCCTTAGAGACTGTAACAGTGATTAAGGGCTATACCACTGAATTTGAATGTGAATTTTAAATATTTTGAAAAAGTATTCAGTTGACAGACATGGCAGAGGAAACATTAAGCATTTAAATGGAAATTTACAAAAAGCATAACTGAACAATTAAATGAATGAATAAATTGTTAAAATAAAATAAAATTGCAGGTTTTACTGACAGGTTTCAATGAACCTTTATCAGTGGTGAACAACAATATCCAATATTTATTAAAAGGCCAATATCAGCCCGCAATATCGGCCTAGTGCTAAAGTAGGCCAGCTAAAGTAAAGATAGATGACTTTCTTTCATGCTATGTACACGAGCTAATACCATGTGGAATCATCTCTACCCAGTTGATCAATCATCCCACTGAATCAGAGTTTAATATAACCTTGTCTATAATCTCACACAAAGCAGGACATCGATATGATGGATAAATATATGATGTCATTCTCATCGGCATAACCCGCCAGATTTTTTCTGTGTTAATCTGCATTTTACCCTTTTATCTCCTCTCCACTGATTTTGGCGTAGAAAGGGTAAACATCTGTCTGCGGCATTCACATCTGCAGGGCCCCACGCAGACACATTGGTAGAGCAGTGTACAGTAAAGCAGAGCAGCGCTGGCCCAGGTTTCCTCTGCAGTGACAGATGGCGTGGTGAATGTGTTGTGTGCCCAGCCGCCCACCGCCCTCCCCTCCTCCTCCGAGGGTTAGTACACCGCTGTGCAGATCTAGACCGAATAGAGTAAACATCAATATTTCAGCCATTTGCTGATTATTTTCACATTTTGGCTATAGTGCACTTTATAATCCCACAGCCGAGAGTGATGTGCATGATGTTTTTTGCTGGCCCACAAGTTGCAGTAAATTATATTATTGCACTTGTGACTCTATCAGTTGGCAAAGGTTTAACAGTGAAGCGGAAACTGGTTTTGACTGTCATGAGACACATCAGTATTTAATTACATTAACTGTACATTACATTACATTAATTCAGTCATTTAGCAGATGCTTTTATCCAAAGCGACTTACAATAAGTGCATTTAATATAAATCATATTCCTTCCTAAACAAGCATCTAAGAGCAGAACCAGTGCTGAGGTAAAAGAGCAATACTGTAAGTTAGCTACCTACTTTTATTTAACAAATGAGACAAATACGTGAAGCAAATAAACAAGAGATAAGACAAATAAGTGAAATTTGATGATTATATTGCGAGTTTTGGTCAGCGTGTGATTTCCAATCCTTCTGTGTAATCTTGACATGACATGATCATTTTCATGCTTTTGATGGCCCACAAGGCAACGGAAGTTGTTAGTGAAAAAGAAGAGGTAATGTAACATCCACATTTGCCAGATCCTGCTGTCATTGGATTTTTTGGATTGGATTTTTCATTGGTGTTTGACGTGTGTTAAACTTCAAGGGTTCAATATCCTACTGTCAAAGGTAGGAGTGAGTACCATTAACTCTCTCTGAGTGATCTGGAGGAGGAGAAAAATCTAATTAGAGTGAAGGTTACAAAACTGCACAGCCGAATATTGAATTGTCCGTATTAAAACCACTTATTGTGGCTCAGTGTTTTTAGTTATCATCAAAATGGAAACCTCATTGTGAATTGGTCTAATTAGTTGCAAAGTTTCTGCGGTTTGCTCACATTGTGTACTGGGATCGAAAACAAAGTATTTTACCACCTCAGTGAGAGGCCGTTGCCGCAGCTGTGTAATTATTATTGAATTCACCGCCAACCACTGGAAATTATGTGATGCTTCAGTAGAGCCAGTAGGGTGTCTTCTTCTCCACTATAGAAACCCTTATAGAGAGGAATATCAGGCTCCCCAGTGAAGACGAAACTACTGATACACTACATGCCCAAAAGTATGCAGACATCCTTTCTTATTAGTGGATTCAGCTGTTGACAGGTGTATCAAATCAAGCACACAGCCATGCAATCTCAAACACTGGCTGTTGAACGGGCCGTGCTGAAGAGCTCAGTGACTTTCAACGCGGCGCCGTCATGGGATGCCACCTTTCCAACAAGCCGGTTTGTCATATTTCTACCCTGCGAGAGCTGCCCCGGTAAACTGGAAGTGCCGTGAGTGTGAAGTGGAAACATCTAGGAGCAATGACAGCTGGTCGGCCACATGAGGCCACAGAGCGGGACCGCTGAGTGTGGGTAAGAATCGTCTGTCCTCACTACCGAGTTCCACACTGCCTTTGGAAGCACAAGAACTGTTCGTCGGGAGCTTTGTGAAAAGGGTTTCCATGGCCGACAAGCCTAAAGATCACCACGTGCAATGCCAAGCGTCGGCGGAGTGGTGTACAGCTCACCGCTATTGGACTCTGGAGCAGTGGAAATCTGAAGTTCTTTGGAGTGATGAATCACGCTTCACCATCTGGCAGTCCGACGGACGAGTCTGGGTTTGGCGAATGCCATGAGAACGCTATCTGCCAGAATGCAAAGTGCCAACTGTCAAGTTTGGAGGAGGAGGAATGATAGATAGATAGATAGATAGATAGATAGATAGATAGATAGATAGATAGATAGATAGATAGATAGATAGATAGATAGATAGATAGATAGATAGATAGATAGATAGATAGATGGCACTTTATTAATCCCCTAGGGGAAATCCAGGTGTCCCAGCAACAACAATACAGGAGAAACTATACAGGTAAAACAAAAACACAGAGTAGAAAATGCAAAATACAAAAATCCAATGCAAAATATGTTACAAGTAAAGTGTCCAAAGAGGGTGGGGAAACGGGAAACTATACAGGGCAAATATACAAAGTATAATGCAAAATACAGTAATGGTCTGGCGCTGTTTTTCAAGGTTCTTATTTCCAGTGAAGGGAAATTTTAACGCTACAGCAACAATGACATTCTGTGCTTACAACTGTTTGGCAGCAGTTTGGGGAAGGAACCTTTCCTGTTTCAGTATGACGATGCCCCTGTGCACAAAGCGAGGTCCATACAGAAATGATTTGTGGAGATCGGTGTGGAAGAGCTTGACTGGCCTGCACAGGGCCCTGACCTCAACCCCCGTCCAACACATTCGGGGTGAACTGGACCGCCAACTGTGAGCCAGGCCTCATCGCCCAACATCAGTGCCCGACCTCACTAATGATCTTGTGGCTGAATGGAAGCAAATCAGCAGCAACGCTTCAACATCTTGTGGAAAGCCTCCCCAGAGGAGTGGAGGCTGTTATAGGGGGGAACCAACTCCATATTAATGTGTGTGATTTTGGAATGAGATATTGGATGAGCAAGTGTCCACTTTGGCCATGTAGTGTATATTGGATTGGAAGGCATTATTTTCAATGGGAATTTTATTATATATATTATTATCACACGGCAGATGAAAGCGTCCCAATCCAGATTTGATGTTTTCTATTCAATGTGAAGAGCAAAAAGCTGGATGGAGTCACACGTTTTTGAATTGCACATGGATGTGACTACATGTGACTTTTAATGGAATGCTCAATTTGGAATTTGTGAGCATTGCCATGACAACAAGTGAATGTTCACCTGAGATATTGTCATAATGCTGCGGCACCATGGCAGCTTGGCTTAGCCAGCGTTAGCATGGGGGACAACGAGAGACGGCAATGGAAAGAAAGTGAAATTGTCAACTTGATTGGTGTTTTCAGGAGACGCCTCAATTCAGTCAAATCTTCAGTCAGTATGTCTGTTCATATTGGTATCACATATGGTATTAGGTTACATCCTAAAATACTGAAAAAATCAGATATGAGCAGCAATTCAGAACTGAGCACGAAGGCATGTGTGTATAGATTTTAAAGCATTAAAGGTTATTTACAGGTCATTCTCCACTTAACGTTAAACCATGATCTGTCTAGCTAGGACCATTTCCTATTAGCTTTTAAAGGAGTACAGAGCTACTCTAGAGCCAGACAGATATGGACCAGTTATTATTATTATGCTATTTTTTGCCATAATGAGATGATATTGGGAGATTAGGAGCCCTGGCTGTAAGTTCAGTTCTGCAGTAGTTTGTATTTGTGATTTATAAACATACAAACATAGATGTGTACTTTATCTTGAATAGGAAGAGCTCAATTTGGCTTTGATAGCCTCTATGATATGACATGCTGAGAGGGCCATTCAAATAAAGATAATCAAATAAGATAATCAAATAACTAAACTATTAAAATGAAATATGAGTGTATAATTACGACATTGGATTCTGTCTGTCATTTGAATTTATTCTTAATGTGGCACTTTTATAATGAAGCAGTGAGTGATGGCATTGGTATTTTTATAGTGATGAGTGATGACTGGTACTATTCCAACAAAGATATGACATTGGTGTCTGCTTGTCCCTGTTTTGGAGATTCACCAAAGTGCAGCAAAGTGCTTGTGTCCTTAATTTTCCCACACTAAACTTATTTTGCCATTATATTTGGCATCACCTTGCACACTGCAGCTGGGGGGGGGGGGAAAATTCCCCCGTTCGACTGGCTTTAAACGAGAACAACCACAC
>CABFOP010082264.1:0-12212 GCA_900683385.1 Anoplogaster cornuta
TCTTTTGAGAAGTATTTCTTACCCCAGTAGCAGCGAGCGAAGAATGGCGAATTTCAGCGCCATACCTGGCTGAGTTGTGGACTGGTGTGGGAAATGTGGTGTCCAGAAGTCTGCTTGCCCGTTGTAGATCGGTTACGGTGTTTTCCCGACAAAGGCACCGCTCGTGGGGTGGTCCGGTCGCTATTTCTGGGAGATGGATTTCCTGATTGTTTACCTCAGTAGCAGCGAGCGAAGAATGGCAATTTTCTCCGCCGAACGTGGCCGAGGTGTGGACTGGTGTGGGAAATGTGGTATCCAGAACTCTGCTTGCCTGTTGTAGCTCGGTTACGGTGTTTTGCCGTCCAGTCATTTTATTTGGTCCGAATGAAATAATTGGACGGACTTATTACAGTATTGCGACCACTACAGACACCAGATATTTTTCTTTTCTTTTTTCAGAGCGCTTGATTTATTTATTGCTGTCGGGATATAAAGACAATTTCAACTAATATAACCGAAAATGCTTCTAAAAACATTGCATATCCTACCTTTAAGTATTTACCTAAGGCAATGATGTAACATTGAGTGTCATTCTGGCTTGGATGGATGCTGACTGTTCCCTCCCTTTTTGTGGCTGCAGGTGGCTCAAGCTCAACTCTAAAGCGGGAAGGAAGGAGAAGGAGCGCGGCGGATTGCAGGTGACAGTGCAGTTCACTCGCAACAACATGACAGCCAGTATGTTCGACCTCACCATGAAGGACAAGCCGCGCTCCACCTTCGGCAAGCTCAAGGATCGCGTCACGGGGAGGAAGAGGGGAGATGTCGAATCTTCCTCAGCCATTGTGCCGGGCCGCTACGCAGCTTTATCGGGATCCTCGAGTCAGCCGTTCGGAGAGGGTGGTGGAGGGGGAGTGGAACCGGGGGAGGTCGAGATAGCGGCAGAGAAGAGGAGTAAGGTGAAAGATTTCTTCAAGGGGAAGTTACGCAAGTCGTCCGACACCCGGTCGTGCTCGTCGCTAGCTTCAGAGAGCAGTATGTCGTCGATGGCCAGTGATAACCCCGGCCCTCCGCCCAGCCTTGACCTGCTAGCAGACCCTCCCAGCTCCCCCGTCTACAGCAGCAAAGTGAGAGTGGAGACCCACTATGGAGAGGCAGACTTAGCTAAAAAAGGTTAGACATTTAAATTCTTCTCTTGTGTGTTTTCAGTGGAGGCTGGTGACTCCTGAGGAGGACATGGCTCGATAAAATGCAGGACAAGAGCAAAACGTTATAGCCCATAAATGAATGAGTATTAAGTCTACTGTACTCAAGACTAAACAACCCACTTTTTAAGTTCAAAATCATTGAGCATAATCCTCTCTATTCTCTATAAACCAGCTTCCTCTGCATTTTATACCGAATATACTTTTCATTACATTGATCACGTTTGTCTATTTTCTAATTTAGAACATTGAATGCTTAGAACATCTCACCCTGATTCTTGTAACCCAGTTCTTACCTTCCAACAGTCCTTACCAGTCAGCACACCACAAAGGTTCTGACCCACAAGCGGGCCTTCAGCGATGAAGCCAGTAAGATCACAACCGCCTTTCCTCGAACGAACCTTGCAGTGGAGTCCCTCAAGGGTCAGACTATGACTCAGTCCAAATCTTCCCTGTGCATCAACGGCAGCCATGTCTACGACTCTGAGCCGTCAACGCCAAAGAGTTCAGGAGCCCTCCCCTCCAAGCTGGTCTTGCTGGAGAAATGCTCCCCGCTGTCTCGTTCCCTGCAGAACCTCACCAAGCGAAGTGAGGATAAAGGTTCCCCCGGAGAGGGCCGACGCTGGTCCTTTGACAAGGTGAAGAAAGAGGAAAAGGAAGAAGAAAAGGAGACTGAGCCATCAGATCCCTCAATTCAGAGTGCTCAGATAGGGGGTCATCCTGTGCAGGCAGCAGTGCCAATACTCTGCTCTGCTGCAGATTCATCTGACAAAGGAAAGAAGTTAAAAAAGACGTTATTCTCTGGAGGAAGGAGCGATTCCCTCCCTGCTAAGTCAGACCTGAGCCAGGCTGGTTCAGCAGCTGAAGGGAGACTCAAAGGCTGGTTTGGCACCAGTGACTCCCAGATCAAGCCAAGGTGAGTAAGGGTCATTCCAGTCCTGCCTCTGGGTCCCAGGATGTTTGAGCAGTCCATCTAAGGCACAGCAATAGGCCTCTTCTCCCCAGAGAGGCCTGTATTCAGTTGGGTGTCTTGAGTTCAGTGTTTCTGCTGCCCCTTGCTCATTTGAAATGGAATTGATTCAGTTCATACTCTTCTCCATTTTACCACCATGCCGTATCATCTCACATTTCCCACAGCACTCTCCAAATAGCAGTTCAGCCGCTCCACATTCATCTCTTAAGTGTCTGTCTATCTTTCTCTGTCAGAGATGCAATGTCACTGTGGTGTAGAAAAAAAAAACCTACAAAATGATGTGGGGGGGAAATCATTCCATGTTGATATGAGCTCACCCAACAGAATAGCTGCCAGTGCAGATGGTCAAATCCTGAATAGCAAAATGCTATACTGCATGGTTTGCGTTTTTCTTTTGCTTGATTAATTTGCAATTTGTGTTTTGTTTTTTGAATTTAATTTGTCTTACTGCTTCCATAATTCTGTCATACACTGGCTTTAAATGTCTGAAGCTAGTTACGCATTTCAGTTTTCTAACTGACAGAAAAATGTCCTACCAACCCATTTTTTTTAGGTGGTCTTTTTCTGTTTGTGTAAGAAAGATGCTCCCCATTGGTCAACTGGCACACCATTAACTAAGAGGACTACTTGTGCCCTATTTCCTCCACAGGCTGGAAGTTTCTCCTAAGGTAGAAAGCAGCTCAGACGTACCCCCTGCCCTCCCTCCTCGCTCCCCCACTCCCACCCAGCGCTCCACTCCCTGCGCCTCCCTCACTGGTCACGTCTCACCCGATAACGGGAGTCACACTAACCCCTTCACCCCCTCTTCCTCTCCCTCCTCGACACCCATCTCTCCCTCCAATCCCTTCTTCCCACGTATGCAGCGCAACCCCTTTTTCGAGGAGCTCATTGCCGAAGAGTCGAGGAAGTCCCCTCCTCTCGTCTCTCGCTCCTCCTCTGGCTCGCCCCTCTCTCATTACGCCGCCCTGCCCGCCCAGCCACGCATCCCCAGCCCTGCTCATGATGTCAAGCGAAAGAAAGTGGCTTCCATAAGGCGTGAGCGCCCCAGGCCAGTAGCTAGGCAAATATCCCTCCCTGCATTACTCCCCAAACCCGCCGCGAGTAATTCCCCCAACCAATCCACCCCTCGCTCCATGTCAGAGAGTGGGGGAGAATGGGATGACTCCTTCGATGCATTTGCCTCCAGCAGGCTCAACTCGCCAAAGGGGACTCTTCCTCAAAAACCTTTGAAAAGCATTCCAACTTTGCCTCACAGAAGTATTCACCTTCCAGTCAATAACAACGCCATTAGTCCTATAGAAGAGTTGCGAGCATGTGAAGAAGAGCCTCCACCATTGCCTCCAAGACGGCTTTTAAGAAATGAAATAAGAAATGAGATATACTCTGACAGCTGGCTGCACAGAGGTCAAGAACTAGCTGTCCAGAAAGAGGCCTGCCTTCTGTCACAGACCGGCGTGGCCTCCCTACAGCATGGAAGAGAAGGAGAACGCAAAAGAAACACGCCAAGTATATCTCCAGACCTTCACAATACCAGTGAGACTGATTCCCTCAGCATTCACCCTCAACCATATACAAACAGGACATCCCCAGGATTCACGTCGGAAGGAAAGCTCAAGAAGTTCAAATATGAACCTTTGGAAGATGAAACTGACTGCTGGAGGGGGATGTTGTTTGAGCAAGACCTATATGGGCGTGTTGGCAGAGGGAACTATGGAGAGCCCAAAGTAAACAGTCAAGTTTCATCGCTGACAACTGAGGAAACCGCTGGAAAAAAGATCACAACAAAGAACACCGCTCATCTTCAACATGTGGATTTGGCGGGACCTAAAATGCTTCTTGATGGTGAGCTGTCTGTTGCTGATCTTTTGAGTATATCATCTGCAACTCTCCCTAAGTCAAACGTGAAGGTGCTCGGTACCACATCCCCTACATTAGACTCAACGGTAGAGTCTTCCCCGATTCATTCGGCTCATCCTTCATGCGTAAACAATAATGTGTCTTACTCACTAACCTTAGAAGATCCGAACATGAATGTGAATAGTTCAGACTTCAGTTTTATTGATTCTGATGGCTCCTCTCAATCAGAAATATCCGATGCTCTCAAAGGTCTCAATAGTTTAGGCGAGATTTTCCCACAACCATCAGAAGATTCACCCGTAGCCATTTACCACGAGAAGACGATGAGTACACCAGAGGATCTTTTCACTTTGAAGACTACACACATAACTGAGATGAACTCTTCCTTTGAAATAACTGAATCATCTAACAAATTGTGCCAAGTCTCCCCAGTTTACCAAGACAATTGCCAAGACGGGCGATGTGAAGTGAATAACGTGGCACCACATGGTAACTCCACTGTGAATGGTAGAGAAAGTGCTGCTTCTTCATTACACAGTCAAACATCTGACCAACCTGATCTTGAAACTGAATCCACGCAAGATATCGCAAGGGATGATGATGATTATAAAAAGGCACAAGCTGCATTTGATGATAATGCTAACCCACAAGCCAAACTTGCCACACCTAACCTGAAAAAGGACTCATTGTCTGGGGTGGTTAGTGCACGTTTTAGACCAAAAGGAATGACACCGGAGCACAGCAGTGGAAGTCCAAACAGTCAACGCATAAAGGAAGAGGGCAAATGCGAACAGTTGTTGTCCCTTTCAGAGGCCAGTGAAGAACTATTCTCATATCTGACTACTAAATCGCCTCTTCCCTCCTCACTGACATTAGATAAAAAGGCAACCTCTCTGGCAGATAGTATAGACGAAGACCAGCCAGATCACAAGAGTACCACATCACGGATGTCTTCAAAAGAGGACACAAACACCATGCAGTCAATTCATATAGAAAATTGTGTAACAGAAAACCCCTCTGAGATCAGTTTTGAAGACATCCACGCAAAAGTAGCCCCGAACTTGAGGACCCCTTCGAAGTCAAAGATCGGTCAATCTTTGCAAGAGTCTAAACCCTCTTCTTCCATCCCTTCTTCTGCACTTTCCCCGTCAGCCGACACTGATGCGCAGGCTAAGCTCCACCCTACCCCTGTCCTTTGCCCCTCCATGCACCTCTCAAGTGTGGGGCCCAGTGCCGGAGCCGCCACTACTCTGGCTGTGGCCCCCTACACCTCCCCTCCCTCCTTCTCCTCCACCTCCTCCACCACTGCCCAGCCCCTGGTCGATGCACGGCACTCACTTTTGCCTGAGGAGATACAGCCAGCTAGCAGCCTGCCCCATCAGAAGAGCAGGTGAGAATCCTCACACTAGGATACACTCCTCTTTAGATGTATGGGTATTGCAAGATATTTACAAACTGTAGAAAGTGGGAATGGCAGACAACAGTTGTGCATACATTACAAACTATGTAAACGGGGAATAAATCTGAAACTACATTTACGTTTTTGCTGACATTTTGATTTGTTTGCTCTGGTCGCCTGTTGGATGTTGAATGGATTTGCCCTTCCAAATTCCACCTGTTCATCCAAAGCAGTTGTTTGATACCTTCTTTGCTTTGCTTCACTTTTATCTTCCTCATTTCACGTTTCAGTTTCATGTTGTCTGTTATGATTTTTTTTTAAAATTTGTTCTCACACTAAGTTTGGCCTGAACTTAGTTGCATTTGCTGCAATTTTGGCCACCTGCTACTCAAAGCCTGAATGTAAGTCTTCCTCATTGTGGTTTATTATTATATTAGTAGAATGTGTGATGATAAATTGGCATTCCAGAACACAAGGCAGCCATCTTGGTCAGGTAATTGTAGTAATTAGGAAATAACGGATTATATTTGGACTTACTTAGTAATGGCTTCTCAATAAACAAAAGGATGACACATATGACATAGGAATATACAAAATACAGCCACAGGAAACAAATAATTAACTTATAGGTGAGATGTACAGCATCTATTAAGTTGTACCATGTTTACAACAGATATGTGGTCCAAAATATCCATTTTTTTTTGCTTAAGAGTAAGCAAAAAATAACTTTATTATAATACTGTATAGTATTTAGTAATGTGTTGGCATGTAATTATTGGCTTAGAAACAAACACACAAGGACCACAGAGCTGCACAGTTGGCAATTTAATTATTCACATTTGGAATGTCAGTAATATAATATTAGTATCACAAATAAAAGCAAAAATTAAATCATGATATCGCTCTATTTTGAATTCTAATTTTATTCTAATTTTCAGTCTCTGAGCAATCTGTTTCTGAGGGACTGTGTGCATTATTATTTCATCCTTGAAGAGCAAGAAGAAGGACCAAGGAGCCACTGCACTTGCATTGAATGACCAATATGGCTGCAGTTCAGATGCCATTTACATTTTCCCTCTGTGTTCTTTAGTCTTTCTTCACTGAAAGAGGCGTCGGCCGATCTGCTCTGCTTGAATCTGTTGAGCTCTTTCAGGAACTATTTTCTTGCAGTTATTGTTAACTGGTGAATGAACCAAAATACAGTAACTCGCCATCATTTCGCCATACTGTACAAGGTGATTGTTGTAACGTCTTTTAGTCATCAAGATGCTGTTATTACATCGTATCGTATGGAATTTTCAGTAAATATATATTCTTTGTGAAATGTTGGTGCTGACCTGTTTCCTTTCAGCCCCCATCCAGTGAAGCCACTAACCTCCATCTCTGGCCATCCTGAGAAGAAGGAGAGTCGTTCTGTCCTGGAGAAGCTCAAGTCTTCCATCCACCCTGGACGCACTACTGCCCACCAGATTGTGTCTGAACCTGAGAAGAGTGAGGTACCGTGCAGCAAAAAAACATAACTGTTGACCTTTCTGAAGCTTTTATAACCTCAGAGCCCTTCATAACTTTCCTTCTTGATCAATCTTGTATGCAATTCTTTAATTCTACTGACTTCATGAGAGGGTATTTTGTTGTCCCTTTACAGAAAATGTTGTGGGTTGTCTAATTGGGTAAGGTAATGTTAATTTGGGGGCTAAAATTAGTATCTTGGCATTTATTGGAGATAAACATTTAAACGTGGCTACGTAACCTGGCTATTGGCCATACACTAGTTAAGGTCTTAATTCAGGTTAAGATGTTTAAATGACAAAAAAACAATTAAACAAATATTTCCTTGCCTGAGGCGTCCTGTACACAGGTCCGTTAGCAAAAGAGTATAGGTGCAGCTTTATAGGTGCACCAGTTGCCCCCTATCACTTGCTGCTATGGTTTCTGTTGATATAAAAATGTACCCCTGATGCTCAGTAAGTCTGAGGAATAAGATATATACAATATGATCTTGACCGACTGAGTCTTGACATTTACATGCATCAATGAAACAGGTTACTTGAATTCTCTGTGCATGTACAGTAAATGTAGCCATTGCCACACATGTCTGACATTCTGTCCCAATACTTCATATCTCCTCTTCTTTAGGAGGTGCGAGTGGACAACCCTGCCCAGTATCAGCACCTCACCAATATGGAGCTGATTTCCCTGCTGTTGCAGCAGGAGATGGACATGCAGAAACAGCAGGCGGCCTCAGAGCAACAGGAGACTCTGCTGGAAAAACGGGAAGCTGAGCTGAAAAAGATCAAGTTGCAGGTTCGAGACCTCGAGGATTACATTGATAATCTTTTGTTGCGAATTATGGAGCAGACACCCACACTGCTTCAAGTGCGCAATAGACATAAGTGACAACAGTACTGGAGTGTGTATGGTATTGCACACACTGAATGATCAGTTTCCTCTAGAACACTGTTTCCTCAGTAGTAGATTGTGACTCATTTGTAACTGAATGCATAGTCCAAATCATACGGCTTGTATAGGAATTAAAAACTGCCAAAGTAAGTTGTACTTGTGTTACAAAATGTGTGAGATTATAACATGTCTTGCAAACAAATACACAAATGTGTACGCCAATCCGTAAAGTTGAAAAGTAAAATGTGGGTATGTGCATTACAATTTGCAGCTATCGTGTGTCCTCCTGCAGAAAATAACACTACAAGCTGTTGTTCTAGTATTATAAGATGTGAAATGTTGTGTATTTGTGCAGAGTGCTGTAAGTTTGCGACACAATCTGCAAACTTCTAATAGATTTTGTAATTGTAAAGTTTTTGCAACTGTCCAAAACACATTTTGCAACTTTGTGATGCATTGTAAACAAATGCATTTAAACTTGTAAGATGTAATCCCTCTTTCCTTTTGTGAATCATCGAAAACATTTGCAACTATTTTGGCAGTGTCCTCCCGCAGAAGAGCCTTGGATGTTTTGTGTTTGTGCTTCAAGCTTTTGCACATTTGCAGGCTTTTTACAACTACAAGTTTTCAAATTGTATTGCACATGCATGCATTTACATTTCAGCTTTACAGATTGGGGTATACGTTTATGTTACAACCTTGCACATCTTGTAATACAAGCACAACTTACTTTGGCAGTTTTTCATTCCCATAGTTCTGACTTTTGCTTACTTGAAAAGTCCTATTGTTGCACAAAGGGTAAAGAATTATGGTTTGGGAATCACTGTTCTAGAGGCGGTGTAGCCAAACAAATGCTCCACAAAACCTGATCTCACAATCGTCCAGGTCTTCCCACTGCTAATACTGCCCTGTTGATGTAGACACGATATTACCCAACATGCATGCTTGTTAGTATTACAATTTGGTACGATCAAACAAAGAACAGAACAAAGCACTATGAGAGAAACCTCTATTATAGCTTCCTAGAATAAGGTGAGGTACTCAGCTTTTGTCTATTTAAAGTAACCCTACAGCTTTTACATATGCATAAATTAAGAACAGGCTACAGAAAAAAAACATTAGAACTACATTTATTATACTTTTCAGGGATTAAAATAGTTAAAAGATATGATGTTATCTCAAGTAACCTGGAAAAAAACAAAACAGCTATTATTATAGCTATTGAAGTTGTGCATCAAATAAACATTTTGACACAAGAGGTTCAAACTGTTTATCTCAAATAGTTCCATGAAATTCCAGTTGGATAAAGGTTAACTTGAGTTAATTACATATTTTTAAATAGAACTTAAGAAACGTCAGACAAATAAGAAAAAAAATAGCAACACATCATAAAATACTGCAATGCAATATGAATGCTATAAGTATCATAAGAACATTTGTTTCTGCATTAACACTGCTGTATGATAAGCAAAAGAATTATATTCAAACCTACATCTGTGTGAGAAAAGAGGATGAAGCCTAATGTCTTGTTTACATTTTGTTTTTCATTTTTAGACAATATTGTGTTATTTAAATACTTATGATTATATGCTAAAACAGCTAGAATCTTTTAATAAATTTTATTGTTCTGTTGTCTGTTCTGCAAATGTTCTAGTTGAAAATAGCAAAATGTTACTGAAGACATTACCTAGCAACAATGGAGTGAATAAGAGTGTATTAAATTATTTATACTTTGTCATGATAATGTGTTCTCTAATACCACTCTCTCGTACCACTGTAGCTAACTGCAATGCTTTACATGACCGCAGTACTGTAACAAAGAAAAATAAAGTGCACACAAACCAATGAAAGTTTTTAAGCTCCTTATACTGTAGGCGTGTTATTGACCATACCACAGTAATGTACAATATACTGCATGTGTACACTTTAGTAACCCTGCTCTCTCTCCACTAGAGGGCACTGCTTTCATTACAGTCTCCCAGATAGCCGTGTTGAGGGAACAACGGCCCCTCAGTGCTGTAAATGAGTGGTAACCTGTTGTTTCTGCATGGAGGGACCTGACAGTGACATGTCCTGTACTTCACAGCCTTAGATGAGATTCAAGTCATAGATTTGTTTATATGCCCATTTAAGCTATTAGAGAGAATAATATTGTAGAAATCTATTTAATCTAAAAAAAAGTGCACTGGCTTCCTGTCTCTTTTGGAATTGATTTTAAGGTTATTTTACCAATAAGCATTAAATTGTGTAGCACCTTCATAGCCTACATATCCTACCAGAATAGCTGCAGGAATATGCTCCAAGTCGCTGGTTTAATTGGATTTGGAGCACTTCAGATTTGTCTGGTTCCCTCTGTAAATAGTTTTTTTTAAAGCAGTTAAAACACGCTTTTTAAACTTGTCATTCTCATAGAATTATTATTTTTTACCCTCAATGTTTTCATCCTGCACCTTAATTTTGATGCTTTATTGTTTCCTCGCTTTTTAAAAATATTTTATGGATTTAAAAAAAATATATAATCCCTTTTTCATGTATCTTTAATGACTATGTTTTGTAAAGCACTTTGAGCTGCATGTCATGTACGAAAGATGGTATAGCCTATACATAATTTGTAGTGTATAATGAGCACATGTTACATAACAAGTGGAGGTGACAAGAAAATAATGAAAGTGTCTGATCTCATTTATTTTGCTATCTCCCGTCTTGATTTATATTGGTTATTTGATTGATACATAGGCCTATTTCTATTAGTGTATTAGTGTATCTATTAGTGTTTCCTTCTCCAGGCTCCATAATAAGATGGGCCGATCTGTCTTATGATGACACTCTCCGGGGATCTATCAATAAGAACGGTTACGCAATATATCTCTCCACCTGATCGATCATCGGGATGTGTCGTCATGTGGTGCAACTTCGCCAGTGGAAGTTGACGCGGCAGCAAACTACACATCCCGACAGACATTGCGACTCCGTTTGCTTCACCCAGTTGAGTGTAGTTCAGATCCACTTGGAAAAAAAAACCCGTTCATGATTCACTTCATTAATAAATGAACACTTCGGTGTCATGGCGGAATCCGCAGCCTGTCCTGCTTTCCAGCTCGGGAGACCGCGGTACGACCAGGTGAGTCCTCCTCATCCTCCGGTAATAATGCGTTAATAACGTTTGTTGTTTATTTCTTCAGTTTTTTCGGGTGTTAAAATGCGCCCATCCTCCTCCCCGCTCCTCTTCTGCTCCGGATGCTGCTGCTACTGGTGGTGAAAGTTGACTGTGATGCGTTTATTGTCTTCCTCGTCTTTTTAAATTCGCCTACAAGTGATATTGAACTTACGGATGCGATAAGATTTGTTTTGAGGGTGTTGTTGTTGTTGTTGTTGTTGTTTTTTCCTATTTTATTTCTTGGCAATGGCAATAATGACCTGTCGGCAGTGTTATTATCGCCATACATTAACCCTGCAGAGGAGCGTCCATCGATATCTGTAGGAATAAGATTATTAAGGCTTATTATCAACTCAGAACTTAGCATTTTAATATTTTCCATGCATTGATTATTGATTAGTTACTGTATATGACATTTTAGGTATCTATGTGTCTCTTCATTTTACTGTGAGAAGTAAAAGTCCCTGTTTCAGATGGATGTCTATTATCATCTCTATATTTTATTTTATCCTCATGACAGTCATTTATCTTTTGTATATTGATCCGATCCAGAACACATATGCTTTCCAAACTCAGTGTACCGTGAGCTGTGTTCAAGATTAATGGGCTGTCTGTCTGTGAGCAGTAATAGCACTGAATGAATGAATGAACGTTGGTCATCTCTGACAGATAATGTGACCTTCGCGTTAACTCAGAGGGACTCACATGAACTGGAAAAGCTGCTGGCATGTAAATATCTGAAGCTTCTTATTAACAAGGCAATTCAAAGTGCTTTACACAAAACATTAAGAGCATTAAGGCAAAGTGCAAAAGAAACACATTATAAAAGGACATTTAAATACAATTATTAAAATGAAAATGGAATAAAATAGAAGAAGAAATAAAAAATAAGCAAAGATTAAACATAAAATATGAGAGAGTTACAGTGCAGTGCAAGAAATGAATCAAAAGCCTCAATAAAACACAACTGCAAACAGAAAAGTCTTCACCTGTGATTTAAAAGAACAGAGTTGTAGCAGACCTGCAGTTTTCTGGGAGTTTGTTCAGATATGTGGTGCATAAAAACTGAACGCTGCTTCTCCATGTTTAGTTTTGACTCTGGGGACAGAAAGCAGACCTGTCCGAGATGACCTGAGAGGTCTGGTGGTTCATAACATAGCAGAAGATCAGTACTGTATTTTGGCCCTAAACCATTCAGTGCTTTATAAACCAACAGTAGAGTAGTGTTTTGAAATCAATTCTTCA
>CABFOP010082266.1:0-16783 GCA_900683385.1 Anoplogaster cornuta
TGTCTGCATGAGAGAGAGACAGAGAAAGAAAAAAGACTCTACTTTCTCTCTTTGAAAAGCCTGTTATCATGCCCAGAAAAAATATATATAAAGTGAACAGAGCATTTCAATCACTGAACCCTTTGTGTACAGTTTTTCCCCAGGAGAAAAAGAAATCCTGCACAAACAACATAATGAGTAGAAAACTTATGTTATGGTCTCCAAGATACATACAGTAGAGAAGACATGAAGACATGAACAACATCAGCAGGGTCTGATGGTGCTTTTTAATATTGTTAATATTATTTAATATTGTTCATTATTTTAATATTTGGAGGACAAAAAAATGAAACTAGGTCAGTGTCATGATCAAATTAAAAATGTTCTGATAAAGTAATTGTTGCTAGTCATTTTGAGAATAACAACCTGCCTATTTGTCGCGTTACTGCTTATTAGTGATTGTGGCTTTATAACCACCTGAATTACGCAGGCTGTCATTTTTTTTCGGAGGCTGATCCGATTAGTAACCCAATGATAGACACCCATGGGAGTGCTCACCACTCACAGGTCTCCTTGTAGGTAGATAGAAACAGTGTTCTTTGGTGCTGAAGCCGCAGGAGCCATCTGCCGTACCACTCTTCCCATCAGCGAGTTTCCCCAGCCTCACCCCCAGGGGGCAGTAGCACTGTGCACACAGCCCAGACGCCACACTGCTCTGCCCCAACATCAAAGGCACAGTGCTAAACCCAAAACAGCCGCCACCACCCTCTTATCTGCACCTCTGGACAGGTTTTCAGCAGTTTTAAAGGATATTAGCATGATGGCATACAATGAGAAGCCGAGCCAAAAGGCAAAGCTCTCAGCCCCCTTTGAATAGGTATCGTAGCTCTGCCATGCCCGATGCTTCTGACAATGTTATTAGGAAGATAATTCTCACTAGAAAATAAACAGTGTGTAACACCCCTGTGTATTTCTCTTCAGGTTGGGTTATTGTGTGTGTATTTCACTGATATTGTGTCATCTGGTGAGGGTGAAAACAACATTGTTGGTTGGAGTTTGGATTTATGATCTTTTTTGAGCTCAAGAAGAGTATGACGGGTGAAGGTTTGGTTTAACACAAGCTACATTTTACATTCTGTTAAAAACACTAACTAACGTCAGTCACTGAGAGACAGAAAATATAACAATGTAATATCACATTGGTATTTCATAAACATTTAATTTGGTCGGTGTTGAATTTCTTATCTGCTCTCGCATGTCTGTCTATGGTTTTACTTAATTTCTTTCATGAATTAAGTCATTTATGAATCTTCAGGCAACCACTAGCAAGAACATTCTGCAATTTGTTATTAATAATTAAACTAAATAAATTCAAGATCAGAAATGTTGGCTGGCTAGGCCGATTGCTGTGATGTCTTAATATACCCAAACACTAACCAAACAAATAAAAAGAAGTAAAAAGCAATGAAAAACTAATTAAGTACTAATTAATTTGAGTTTTGTAAGTCATCATGAAAGAAAACAAATGGAACAAATGAAGTAAAAAGAAAAGTAACTTTAAAAAAAAAAAAATGTAAGGGTGTTAGAAGGCAAATTGCTTTTCAACTTTTGAGAAATTTCTTATTTTCTATAATCTGATAAACAACAACATAGTGAAGGGTAATACAGGTAACATGGGATGAAGCAATAGACAAACCTCAGTATCTGTCCTTCTTTGGCATTGTGGCCACAGCCTGATCATAGGCGTGGTTTGAGGAGAGACCCCTGTTGGTTGATTGGAATGACTCCCCTAATTGGATTCAATTCCTAATTGAAATGTAATAAAAATGCATCAGTAGATGTGCCGCCAACAATTACCTCATGCAAATCTCTTGATGAACTGACGTGAGGAGCGTAATTGCAGCTGTTAAAAAATGCATTGATTTCTGCTGGAATAACATCAATTCAAATCAGTTCACACTCCGGCTTCAACCTGCGTGTGAAAAGCATTTTTCACCGCTCGCTTTCCCTTTTTTGAAGTATACTGATTTGAAAAGAAATGGAAACATCTGCACTCCCTTCACAATAGGGGGGTTGTCAGATTGATTGGGACAGTGAGCCTTTGTATCATATGCACTATATCTATGCAAATAATGCGTTCTCAACATGGTGAGGAGGACACAAATAAAAGAGGCAATGTCTTTGTTTGTTCTTCGTTTCTGTTTTCATCAAGATGCTGCATGGGTTATGACTTCCTCTGCTATGTAGAGCAGCCGTATTCTGCTGGGGATGTTGCCACGCAAACACAGGCACACACTCTCACACAGTCACACACAGTAGGAGGATCTAAAAAGAGAAATTAAATCTGATACCCGCAGAAAGGGAGCGTGATACAGTAGCTTTGATTCTACCCTTCACCAAATGTTCAGAGCATCATCCGTCTGCCTGTTGATCGGCGGTGGCAGAAAGAAGAAAGGGTTAAAGCATCTTCCGAGTTATTGCCTGCCGCTGTAGTCATAGCAACAGGTTAATAAGTAGTTTCTCTGATCTGATCTCTGTTGCTGCACAGGTTGCTAAGATACAAATAGCATTCTGGACCCAGTGAACTGAGGTGAAAACTATAGCAAACATTTTAAAATAAGACGAATGAACTTTCAACGTTAAAAAGTAAGAAAAGAAAGAGGAATGTAGGAACAGTAGTCTTACACTTACTATCGTAGTGATTGCAGCTACCACATTTGACCTACCCAGGCCGAAACAGAAACAAAATTGAGCACTTGCTGAATTCAACTACCTCATACCTTGGAGGCGAGTGGTTGGCTCGTGTCTAAAGGTAAGCGGTCCAATCAGCTCTGGAACACAGTGGCTGTTCCTAGACGCCTGTGCGAACCAAGGGCAAATTAAAGCATTGCCTCCGAGTTGCATCATGCTCCCCTCACAGCTCTATTAGCAGGCTCGCCGCAATGTCTCTTTACGAGAGCTACTCACCGAGCAGAATTAGGCTCACTCCTCTGCAGCGATGTGCCCTTTTATGAACCGCATTGGCATCATGTGTGCCAATCCACACGGGGAACAAGCCACAATTGAGGAATAGAAGTCTGGATATGTCTCGATGCCTTCGGAGATGAAGTGGCAGCAAAGCAGGATTTAGATGTAGAATATTCCTGTGATCCTGGCTTGATGAGTTTCAGAGACAGGAAGATAAATGAAGATGTGGACCAGATATTAAGGATCCGTGATCGGAATACTGATTTGGAAAGATGAAAAATGGCTGGTGTCCTCACCTCTCTGTTCCCGTCTCAACTTTTTGTTCTCCAGTTATCTTCTTCTTCATTAAGTTATAGAGGCGGGTTTTTTTTTCCTGTGTGAAAAGTGCATTGATACAAAAAGACAGACTGTATCGACACTGACACAACAAACAAACAAACAAACTTAACAGCTTGACTGGAGGAAGCTGTGAGGCCGCAGTAGGGAGCAGCGGAGTCGTTTTTGATGATAATGCTTGATCCCTCTGTTCCCTCTGTCACTGGGCCTCGTGCGTTCAGTTTAACTCAGCTCAGCTGTCAGCTGGCAAGGCTACTCGTGCAAGTACACGTGCACACATATACACACACACACACATGCGCGCGCGTAGCCTATGTGTTTTTTAAATTAGCGACTGTGTGTGTGGTAATTTGCCACGCTTATAAGCAGCAATAATTGTGTATTTGTGCAATTAAGACAGGGTAATCAGAAAATAATGACACTTCAATGTGATTTATGAGAATAGATGAAATCTCACAGCTGAAAGGTGGCAGGTTAAACAACACTGACCAACCAAATACCAGGAGAGATTTGAACAAAGGCCTGAATACATCAGTGGAAGGGGCCAGGGACCCGCGGGGCAGGGGATGGGGGATGGTGGGGTATGGAGGTCACTTGGTACTGTAACTAGCCTGAGGACCTTTTAGACCAGGACGGTGGTCTCGTTGTTTTGGGTTTTTTAGCATACTCACTACTGACTGATGAAAACCACATATCTGCCAAAAAAAATTGTTTTTCAGTAAGGAAGAAATTAATGCTTATTTTCTCATTGGTGCCCTTGTTTTCTTAAAATGATAGATGGGTTTTCACAGGTTTCAAAAGCACAAGAGTCACTCATTCACATAAATGACTATGTACAAAAATAAAAATGTGCAGTTGCGTGTTATTCTGCTTACATCTACAGATGAAAGCAGCTCTCTCCCTCCATTACTGATTAAAGGCCCTTCTGTCCCACAGGGCTCCACACTGGTTTGGGTTCATTCAATCTCTGGCTTGATTACTCGATTGGACTCATTGATTGAAGAGGAACTTTAATGACCTATTATCTCAAGTGTTAATCGGGTGTTGACAGACAGCTCTCTGTGGGACCAGGCAGGGCTGAGGGCCAGCATGGACAGAGCCTGCTGGACTCCTGCCGGTTCGGAGGAGTCAAGGGTTGAGCTGCACACCGAGTGCGGACGTGCCGTTCGACCAGTTCCCCTCTGGAGCACCGTCTGTGCACCGTGGTGACATCATCTTCAGTGGTCCAGGCCGGCCATGACTCAGATGTTTCTGCATCGTTCTTCAGCCTCACCCACCCTTTGCGAGCGTTATATTTCATCGTTATGTTTTTACCACCCTGTGAATTACCATGAAATGAGGGAGCGAGATTGAGATATAAAAATGGAGGCAAGTACATGGCTCTCTCTGTATGCTCATTTCATTTTGTATTTATGGAAGCTATGCAATTGGAAGTCATGTAAATTCACAGGAAATGCGTTAACCTTGTGAAATATCACCCATGGGAAAGGAACAGTGAGGTTTTAATATAGGAATAAGACCCACTGTATTCAACTGAGCTACAGACTAAAGTTTGGAATAGAACTGCTTGTTCCTGACTGGGACTCTTATAATATAATTAGTGGTCAATCATGCCCAGAACTTCAAATAACTTTCTTAAACAATTGGCTTAATCTAGAATTACAAATGATGAATTGATTATGAAGGAGAGGCAGATTCAGTAAGGAACGTGTCTATGCTTTGCTGAGCCGAGACATATTCTGATGAACTTTGACCCAACTATTCTGAGCAAGGAAACTAAAATGCCTTTAAGTTGAAGAGCCTTAATATTTTTAGTACAGTTTTAAAAATTCCATTTGCAAGGCCTTGATTGCAATGTGCTATTTTGATTTTTTTTTTAAAGTAGTTATATAAACTGCCACATGCAAGACTGCACGCTTGTGCTTCTGTATAGTTCAATTGGAAGAGCATGGCCCCAACATTACCAGCATTAGGGGGTTAATTTCCACTGGGAATGGCAAAGATGTATGTACTCATGTAAGTAAGGTGCTGTAAAGTGTTTACTCCACTGAATGGCATGATATGTCAAGCCTACTTGCTTCATACTGGCTGGCATGACAGATTTGCGTCTTGATCCCCTTCTTGTCACGAGAGGCGATTGGCCACTCAGCTTCAGCAAACAATATATAGCCAATTAGCAGCCCGCAATTTGTTTGTTTTGCTTTGCTTTGTCAGGGTCGTGCAGTGACGCCATGGCTACAATGTGCGGCGTAAAAAGAGAACAGGTGGAGCCGAGAGGGAGCGGATAAAGAGATAGACACTTCAAAGACATTAAGTTACAGGAATGTTCACAAGCAAGGGCCCGGGTCAGTCACCGTGGGCGTGGATCACAAGTGCCTGCTTCCAGCTAAAAAGAGTAATTTTACGACTGAATGAAACAAGGCAACACTTGTTAGGCCCACTTTAAAAGTAATCAATTTGCCGACACACAGGGAAAGAGTGAGATACATGAACAAATGCCTGAAAACTCCAGTGAAAGTAAAGAGCTTTGTTTTCTTCCTATAAGGTGGAGATGCTGAGGGAGTAGAGGTCCAGCAGCAGCCCAGTATCGGCTCTGAGGAAATGACAGGTAAGCTATGAATATTTAGCCTATATTCATACACTTGACCACACTGTAAATACCTGATAGCAATGTTAAGATAATGTGAGTCAAATCATTTTGTGTATTGTGTAGAGTGGCAAAAGGAGAAATTTAATAATGTCCATAACAGCAAACAATAAAATCACTACTGGGTTTGTGGAATGGAGGTGCTGTTTGGACATTGTAGCTCTCTTTGGGACTCTATTACTGGAGGTCAGCAAATGTGTGTGTGTAAACAGGCAAAAATCTGACAATATTTAGACTACAGGTGTTTATGGTGCTACACTTTTCCCCTTCCTTGTGGTGTGAGTTGTTTGCAGTTGATAATAGGAATTGAAGGAAAGTTCACAGTCAACCCAGTGTAGTACAGGCTGCAGTATTTAGTGGCTTAGGTTAGACTAAGATTGTGAATCATTGTGCCAGTCCGGCCCCCTCTATACCTCCGCCTGTATCTCCAGCCCAAATCTCTTCTGTGTCTCTACCTCTCACACTGCATCCCTCTCTTTAATTATCTCCCTTTTTCAATCCCAACATCTTCAGGTCTCATCAATGCTTCTTAATTTCCATCAATACCGCTGCAGCCTAAGCTCTCCACACCTGTCCAGTCACCATAGCAACCTCACCTCTGACAACAAAGAGCTCTGTAAGACATGGCATGCTGTATTCTCCTTGATTAGATATTGATTAAGCTTTTGTAATACATAATAGGATCAAAGGGATTGTGCAGCTTTGCTTACCCAGGTCTATTCCACATTTCCATTTAGTTATAATCTTTTGTTATTTGGGAATCTGCATGTTAAGAGGGATGGAATCGAAATTTGCCACCCTTTGTCATACCCATTCAGAGCCTCCTTCAGATGCACAAAGCCATTCTTTTAAAAGAGGGGGCGCAAAGACTTTTCTATGCAAATCTACAATTTAAAGAGAACATTGTGAAGACATTCAGGTTTGTGAGAGGCATATCCTTATGTTTCCCATTACAGGACATGCTAATATGCCCGTTGGAGTGTGTGGAGGTTGCAGCAGATGCTTGCGGGTCCCTAATGGATGCACTGATAGATTAATGGACAATAAATGTCAAATGCTAAATGTGTGGAAAGTGACAAGTGATAAGTCAATATTGTAAATATTTGTGTAGGACATAGTTAAGAAGTTTAAAGGCTGTTATTCATGATTACCTACTGATAAGCTATTCTATGAGGAGGCGCTCGGCATGAAGTTAAAAGCCTACGAAAATAATGGTCTGCAGTGCATTTATGTTGGTTATATATTAGTGCGTCAGCTGTAAAACAATCAGGATGACATGGTGAAATTAGTTTACTTCATCATAAATGGCTATTTTTTAATCAAATGTCGCATATAAAAGGAAAGTAAATCATGTCATGGAGGTTCTATGCGACTCTTCTCTTTCATCTCTCCTTGGGTTGCCAGACTTAATCCACACAGTACGATATAAAAGCTGTGTTGCCATGTAACACCGAATTTGTTAAAACGATGCAAAGTTTGTTGCTTTGTTGCCAGAGCAGAGTGCACTGTAGTACTCTGCACAGATCTGCAACCAGTCCAAAGCACTACACTGTGGTTGAAATGGACCTTTTTGATGTAGCCAATTCACATGCTGCCCTACACTCATACAGGACATGTTTATGTTTAGTTAGAGGAGGCATTACTTATGCTCATGGCGTTTTAAGGTCTAGTGATTGTGATTGATCCTCTAGACAGCAGTTTTTTTCTCATCGCTGCTCTTTACAACAGTACCAATAAAGATTCTTGCACACGCAACCTGGACAGAGGCTTTTGTATCAGCCAGATTTAGTTTGAGGATGTAGAGGGACGCAAGGTTGGGAGAACCTGCTGTTCCTTTCCTAGTTTGACAAAGTATAGGGGACTTGGAATTGAAGATAAACCAAAGAACCTCTAGGAACCATGTTTGGAACAATCTAGCCTTTTTTTTTTTACAACTCAACCAAGGATAAAGACAACAAAATGTAATAACTTTCCCCTTTCCAATCCATACTTCATGATTATCCCTCACTCCAAAGCATCAGAAAAAATGGAACTGTCAAAAGAGTCGTGTTGTTCCATTTTCTTTCCCTCGGCCCCCCTCCCGGAGACAAACAAACAAACCCCCTGTTAGCACATTTCATCAGCTTTAGGGGTTACAGGACAGATTGAGTATCGACAACGGTGGCTGTCGAGGCTTATGACTCAAAGGCAACAGTGGGGGAAAATCTCAGGGGTAAGAGATGCAATCGAAAGGACCGAAATAATTGAGCAGGACTCACTCGAGGAACATTCCAGTTTGTCACGTGGAATCATGGAGTGTCTGCTACACAATGAGAGGGTCCCAAGAGACTCGACAACGGAGGCAACATCTGAATGGCTAGGTGATGGTGCCCCAACTGGCCACTCTTTTTTTTTGCCATTTTATCGCTCGCAGATTTAGCAACCATAAATCTGTTTCCACACCAATGCTACACACAGATGAGATAATGTTGGGTGACCTGGGATGGTGTGGTCATTTATGTTCCCTGGGGTGCCATACTCTCATATTCACTGTTGTCAGATAATCTTGACCTTTCACTTCTACTGTGATGGACTGTTGTGGCTGGGGACTGACCGCCATCCCTGCCATATATATATGGCATATATATATTAATTAATCAGTTATTATACATAAAATATTTGTTTAAACGAATATTTTATGTATAATAACTGATGTATAATAACAATGATTAATTTGTTTGAAGAATATTCTAGAAAAAAGTGACACTTTCCTGAAATAAAGTATGTACGAAGTTTAGCCTCAATAGAAGATTAAATGACTCGACGTTTTAGATGGATGTTTTTTGTAGGGTATTCTCTCTCTGTTGTCTGAAAAGTGTGATCTTTCCCCTCTGCTGTGATAGTGAGGTGTCTGGTGACTGATGTCCAACTCTACCTCGTAGGGTTAATGAGGTAGGAGGAGACTCGAGGCCATAAAAAGGACACTGACCACAGGCCTCAATGTGACCCCGAGCCTCCGTAGCGTAACGTCTCTGTCAATAAAACGCAACATGAGGAAAACCTCTGATTAATCCATTGATCTCCTGCTTCTTATTCACAGACCCTAACCAGCAGCCCCCATTGCACCTGCTTTTGTTTCAACTGTAACACCTTCGTGAGACAAGAGCTGAATATCCATTTCACTTTAATCAATTCACAATTTATTCCCCTCCCACTTCCAATCTCCGTTCCATTTATTATGCATTATTCGCCCTTTTTAAACGATTTTCTACTAACCTTCTCATCTAATTTGGTATTCAGATATGGTTAGCGCTATTATCTCAATTAATACAATGACATGTCCTAAATGCATTCTCTCCAAAATTCAAGTGACAAGAGGACACAGAGCATTCCACATCTTCACAAACGGGGGGCATGCTTGCTCGTCATGATGGCTCCAAACCTTTAGCAATTATTTATTTACCTTGTGAATAGATGAAAAAGAAGGACAATGCAGGCTCAATCTTCTACAGGACTGTGCTTTATTTTAGTCTAAGCAGAATATAATGAACTAGAGAACTACAGAGTTCAGGAGCACTATGGGAGAAACCACCTCGAATCAGGGAAAACAGACCCGAGCCAACACTAAGTCAAATTACATCTGTTTCAAAGAAAAAGACAGTAACTCAGTTTGTTCAAGTCAATAAAAAACAAAGGATTATTCCATTCGTTTTGACCATAAATAATAAATACCTAAATACATTATGATAAATTAAATTAAATTGGCTTTTGCATGAAAACAAATATTTACCTAAAATCAAGTTGATGAAATGAGATGAAGCTGGGAATGTAATGCTCAATGATGCAAAGATCCATGGCGCACATTTTCCTATGACTAAATGTGTATTTTTTTTAAAGGCTCTCTGAATGTTTGATTGGAGTAAAGCTGCTCGGTTGGCTGAGATTGTTAATATTTTGGTCCTTGTAACCAATGAAAATGGAGGTGGATGACCACATCCTTATTAGTGTCAGAATGGGCTTGAGGCAAAACTGATTCTGGGCTTTACAGGTGAAATTGTTTGAGCAGAAACACATTGTCTTTGCAATAGATTATACCTTTAAAGATATAGCATTTGGCATCCCCAGAATACAGTGTGTCTGACCAGTGTTCACAGGTAGTACTGTCAGCAAGAACGGGCTGTGTTTAAGGCAGAATTCCCTCCTCACATTAAACTAGTTTGGTGTCAAATCATGAACCTGACTGGAGCAAAGTAATGCTATGGAGCTATCTACTGTTGGCACAATGTCTTCAGTGGATGGAGTTAACCACTATACAAGCTATCTCAGCAACACCGAGATAACAAACTCTGAGAGAAACTTCCCATAGGTATGAACAAAGATGATGAAAATCAGAGATATGTCTTTGATTACCATAAAAACTGCATTCAACATGAAGAGGAAAAGATTACAGGAATTCATGGTTTAAAGACAATGGGATATGACAGCGTAGGTCTCAAAACCAATCTGACTGAAAAGTTTGAGGATTTTCTTCCAGGCCTCCAATGAGATTCTTTTGAACATGCAATGCTGATTCATTTGAACTCAGTTGTGCAATGGACTCATCTTTCTGAATCCACATAACCGGTACCATTAATAATCCATATACAGTGCAGTTTCTTAATTCTTGCATCTACGTAAGAGCTTTCTGTGAGCAAAATCTCTTTGAACTTGTCCGTCCACAAAGTATTTCATACAGGGATAGTGCAGCAAAAAAACAAAAGAAAACAAGAAAAAACCAATCTTATTTTATATATCATCAAAGCATATCAGAACAAACCTCATGACAACGGGTCTATCCCAGCTTCAGCCGATAATAGGGAAGAAAAGAAAGGAAGGAAAATAAAGACCAATTTACCAACATGAATATAAAATCCCATTTTGAACATCAGCGCTTCAATATACAAGAAATAAAATCATTTTATCTTCTGGTTTTGATAAATTATTTTGTAGGTTCGTTCTCTTACAGTCACTGAAATATATTAACTATTCATTTCTTTTGTTTAATTGTTTTGAACATGATCTATTGTACGGTCTATAAAGAAGGCTCAACAGAATTGAAAAATAAGCTATATTATATGTACAGGAGTAACGCAGCTATGTACTAGGAGAGCAGAGGCAGATTGGGTCAGGCAGGCAGGGGGTTCTGCTGGGTAGTCTTGGCTTTCTAAGATCAGTGCATCCCTCTTGTCTGTCCCCTTCCTCCTACTGTATCTCTAACCATGCACCTGCCAGTGCACCATATGAAATATCAAATGTTTGATTCCAAAATGCTTAATATGTATCGTTTAACTATTATGTGGAAGTTGTGATATCTAATTCCAAAAATACAGATGAGCCTATGTTCTTCAAGTTTGAGATAGCAAATGACCTTTCATGCCAGTAATCATTTTGTAAGAGTAGCTGACTACTTATTAAAACGGTGGATACATCATTTTGGAATGAAACCTCATCAAGCCCCAAACTCGCAACCTTCTGCCCCTTTCACTGCCAAAGAATTTGAAAAGTGTGGCGGTGACTGATGCGTTGGCCCTGTCCCAGTGGAGAGCAGTAAGCATGCAGATGGATGAGCACTACTGTCGCTGTCACATACTCTGTTCATCAGCCCCAATTGGACTAATCCAATTACTGCACAGGCAATCTTTCTACTGTCAGAAAAATCATGACGTGTGAGTGTAAACAGAATCTTAATTAACGGATCGCTTTGGGGCCGTTGTTTAGATTTGACACTAAGTCAAATTCTCTAAGCCTTGGCCCTATGCTCAGGGTTGTAGGATGCATGTTCAGTACCCAAACGTAAGGGGCTTATATTGACTAAAACTCTCCCATAGATCCCTGCACTGCTGTGGATACATTTTTATAGTGACATCATTGTCCCACAGAGTCGGGCTGCTGTACAGTTCAAACTACCTGCCTGTTTTAGTATCGTTTATATACATGAAAGAATAAAAAAGTCTTCATCACTCTCAGCTTTGTTGTCAAACAGACTAGCACACCTCCAGCAATTCACTGCGCATTTTGTGGTGGATGATAGCGTCAAAGCCTTTTTTTTTGTTTGTTGCATTTGAAATTGAATGGTGACCTGATGGTCCCTGGCTCAGGACTCCCCATGACAGGACGTGGTCTTGCAGCTCCCACTGACCTCATCGTTCAGGATCAGGGGTAAGGCAAGGCTCTGAACCTCTCCACTAATCATGACATCATAGCGTCTGATGCCCTGAGTATCGGGAGCGATTTTGTGGAGGTTCAGTTTAGCACACACACCCCCACCGCCCACTTCCTATTTCCATCTCCAGCTCCCTACCTTCCCATGCAAAATCCCATTACCACAGTGAAACCCTTTCTGCGCTAAAGTGAGATGACGGAAAAGCTCTTTCCCAAAGCAGCTATTAAATGAGAGGCATTAATTTCTTCCCTCCTGTCCAACAGGTTCCTTTAATTATCTCTCCACTTTCAGTCAATTACATTTCACTTCCTTTCCTTGACAATCACTGCTATTTTAGGGTGAGTGTTCTGCACCCAGGGGGTTGGAGCCTCATAGACATGTTCTAGCAGCTCTCTGCTCGCCCCTGCCATTGGTTGCGACCCTCCAAGGATACTTGCCCCTCAAGAGGACTGACCTTGTGGAATGCTAAATAAAGGCAGTTACATATAGGAACCAGTCAACAACTCACCTCTGCAATTGACACAAGAGTTGTGGTTATAGGGGTTTGGACATACCTTTTCATGTTTCTTCATGTGTTTAAAGTCTTTGTGTTTGCTCTCTGTTATTTTCCAAACACTTAATTAATTAGATTCATACTAATAACAACATAACAAACATATCTAAGTTAATTTTCTCTATGGACCAGAGAGGGCAATTTTCAGTTACAAATTACAGTTACAATTTCAGTGGCAAAAGCTGTTTTTAATGGCTCCTAGAGGGGAAACATAGCCCAGACTAAAGGCCTGACCAGGCAGAGGCTGGGAGCTGGGCAGGCAGCTCCTCTCGTCAGTAAAGGAGGAATGAAAAAAAAAGAAAAAGAAAACATAACACAACTCATTTCTCATTTCAGTCGTTCCGGAGCCTGCTTCACAGCTATTTCTGTTTTTACTGCATGTCACTTCAATAACATCCTCCCCAGGGTGTAAGACCAATAATGGCACCCTTGTTAAAAGTGTTGAAGTGCTGATTTCACATTGCCTAATTTAGCTCGGGTATAGTAGAGAGGCCAGATTGGTTGCACTGTTAGCCAAGCAGACAGCAGGACGCTAGGCTACGCTGGGCTCCGGCTCACCGGGGACTCAACCTTTATGTGGGCTCTTTAGCAGTGGGGACTTGTACAGCATTTCTACCATAGAAGCCATCAGATAGAGAAGACCAATGAAGCAGGCATGCAGGGTTCATACTCAGCCTCACAGAAGCAGTCTTGCAGTAGGCACTTTCAACATGGCAGAGACAAGCACGGGAAATTTCATTGCTCATGGAACATTAGATTTCCCGTCAATTAATTCAGCACTACATGAATAATGAGCGCAAACAAATTGAGGAGAAGAAGGCCTTGTGTTGACCTACTTCACATTAATGCATGGAGCTTCCTACGTGCCTGCCTATATTCTGATCAAGTGCTTGTTTTTTTCCCCTAACATGTATTTGAAGGCAATTTAAAAGCAGCTTGCGATGTTTTGACGGGCATCATTTTGAATCCGAAGAACTACTGTGCTTCACCAATACTCTAACAATACTGTGCTTATAGGCGTCCCAACGGTAATACAAACAGGAGGGAAAGAAATTCAGAGTGGCGTATTTTGGAGGAAATGGCGGCCTCTGCAGAGATAGTCAAGACACAATTACGTGCTGAAAGCAGAAGCACAATAACACGCAGCAGCTGCTTCTAAGGAATTGAGGATTTCCAGCAGGATTGTTGGTTTCTACCCAATTTTTCCCCCCACTATTGTTGCAATGCTTTGTGCTAAAATAAAGGTTTGAAACATTTTACTTCCCATCTTGCTCTCACAATAATCCTCGTCCATGTCTATTATCCAATATTAACACCTCGCTATGATATGGAGAGCTTTATCCCATATTCTCCATCCCCTCTTCAATAAATTCGGCAGTATTATTGGTGCCAGGTCAGCTGTCATCAGCCTTGCCAGGGAGTAGGCACAAACATAATTCTCTCTAATCTTCCTTCTGTCATCCGTGTGCATTCAGGGGACCATCTCGCCCATAATTTGGTCCAAGTGATTATCCCGGTGATTTTTCACTTGGTTGCTGCTAATGTATAGAGGCTGGTGATTACGGCGTGATTAGAGGGAAAGGTGAAATAGCATGTCTAATACGGTGCAGGAGATAATTGAAGGGTAGTATACTCAGACATTAGCCAGGTTCAAAACATTGTTCCAAGGGGGGAAGCCACTGAACAGTTGGGTTCAGGTTCGGAAGGCATGGCTGAACAGAGCTAGGGCTGTTGGACAGGAGCACATAGTGTGAGAAAATGCATGGCATGGTGATAGCAACGGATGCAAATCAAGACCTTGTGCTCATTCAAAAGACAAAAGATGGAAATATATTGAAGCGGCTGGAACCAAGGATGAGTGTCTCTTTAGATGGCCGGATGCTGGCGAATTTGATCAGCCCTCGCAGCCGTGCTTTGGAATGGGTTTGTTCTGAGAGAGCAGAGAGAGAGAGAGAGAGAGAGAGAGAAAGAAAAAGAGATGGGAGTCCCAGAGGTAAGCAGGGGCAGGCTGGACGGATGGCAGCAGGAGCCTAATAGATGCCAAGAGATTCCCTTATCAACCCTTCAATCCCATCCTCCAAAAGCAGACAGCATAGATACATGGTGTTTGGCATTAGGAGCCTGGCTACAGCTTGTGATTGGATGGATTTGGTCTCTGTGCCTCGTAGTAAAAGCATCAGTTTAAAGGATCAAGGTGAGGTTGGAAATGCTGCCGTTGGGGTCACAGATGTCATGTTTGTTTGTTGATTTCCCACCCTCTTTCCTCCCCCGGCCTCCCTCGCTCGCTCCAGCCTAGCCCTGCCTCCTATTGCCTGCTGTCAAGTGCACGTAGGGCTGGCGTACGGATGTGAGCTGGTGTTCAGAGGAATTTGGGAAGTGTTCAGAGTGATTGAAACACCATCTTTCCTCTCTCTCTCTCTCTAGACTCATTCCAAACATATTGATCTGCTTTTACGGAGGGGCCTGCATCCAGAGCTTCAAAATGGTCAAAATAAGGGCTTCAGAACTCTAAATCAAGACCTGACAATTTTAGAGTGCTTTACCACGTCCTGCTTGGGTCAGTGTCAGAGAGGCTAGAGGCAAGCTGAAGGATGGTTACGAGTGACTGTTAGCTATAATTTAGATATAGTCTGTTCAAGCGGTAGGTTTTTCCATAGGCTCTTTGTATAATATATGAAGAAAGCAGGTCAGGGAACATGTGGAACAACAGTGGAATTTACATTATATGACAAAGCTAAATGAGCTCTAAAAGCCTGCACTCCTTTGCCATCAATACAGTAAATCGAGTTGGTCTTCAGAGCAACATTTGTTTGTATCTGCCAGGAGACAAGAGGCGATTTTTCTCAATCAGGAGTTTTGCAACAGCTCCAGTGGACACAGAAATCCATGGCATCTTGCTTGTATAAGCCCCGGTTACTTTAAAATGGGAATACTTTGTTTTTTACGGACTTACAACACCATGAGAGCCAATTCACTTTTGTACTGAGTTCGTTCTTTTGGCAGTTTCGGTAGCTATCGCCTCACTCCTCCTCCCCTTCTGTTCTCACCCTGATACTGTACATTTGTCCATCTCCCTTGGTAGAAGCTTCTCCCCTTAACAGTTTGTAGTTAAGTTTCACAATTTACCCTCCTTGTTGTAATATAAAAGGTCAAAAAAAAGACACCCCATGTCCATTTCACTTGGTCTTTACAGTGGATTGTCGCTTGAACACAAAGGCTAGTGGGAAGCCTCACATATCTGCACCCTGTCCAGCACAGACACTGGTAAGTTCAGTCTCTTTTTGTCTTGTCGTTCTTTTTTCTTCTTCTAGAACAGTCTGTCCATTGCTGTCAGAGAGTGCGGTGACTTGTACATCATGATGAGCGAGATATCCAGTGGCCGATACCTTAACATCCAAGAGAAAGTAACTCACTGCGTACAGGGGCAGACAAATGTTTCTTTTTTTTTTTTCCATTTCCCCCTTTTCGTTACAACTTCAAGTATTTTTTTTTTCTTTAAAAACAACAGCAAAAATTAGCAAATCTACATTTTTTTCCTACTCTACTTTTACTATTCTACAACCTGGTGCTAAATCAGCAACCAGACCAAAGGATCAGCCCCTATACTACGATTCCTTGTCTTTTTTTTTTTTCAACTTTATACATTATTTCCATTTTCTTTTATTCGTACTTACAGTAGGCCACTGGATATTGATTTAATGATTTTTTTGACTACGATTAAATTGTAATACTTGCAGCTACAAGGTAAGAGTTTTTAAATATATATTTATATATTTATATATTTATATTCTTTTAAAAAGCGTTTAGTCCTTTGGTCCCTATTTCCTAAGGAATGATGCATGTAAATTATCCTGGATTCTCCTCTTCTCTCCTCCTCTTCTTCTCCTCTTCTCTTTATTCTTCTATCCAGAGCTTGCCCTGTCACAGAGCACAACACCTGTGTAGGCACAAAAACCAAAATGGCAGCAGGCTGGTGTGTGTGTGCGTGTGTGTGTGTGTGTGTGTGTGTGTGTGTGTGTGTGTGTGTGTGTGTGTGTGTGTGTGTGCGTATGAGCAGTCGATGTTTTTTGCCAGAGCTGAGCACTACAACAGAGAGGCAGTGCTGTATTTCTTTGTTGCA
>CABFOP010082274.1:6609-17875 GCA_900683385.1 Anoplogaster cornuta
ACCCCAAAGATGTGCTGAGAATTTTTTTTTTTTTTTTTTTTTTTTTTAATCGGTACACTGTCCTTGGCATTCTTTTATTTTGGAATTGTACTAGGGCTGTTAGATATTACATCAAACATGTCATGAAGGACACAAGAACATACAAGAACACACTGATAAGGATTCTGGGAGTATTGCTCACCTGCTGGTCTTTGTTGTATCTGATTTCTGAGGGGGTTTTGTCAGTGGGGATTTGTTCACCACCTTAGTTTGGTGTTTTGGTTTAGTACCTAAGAGAACACAGAACATCATCACATGCATGACTGTTTTAAATATATGGTTTTCAAGGTAGACAGTTTTGAGAATAATAAACAATGGCTACACATAGCTGCTGTGCATTTGTTTTCTGATGCTAATAGCAATCAATTTATACCATTATCAAATGATAACTGAAATAAAAAAGACAGGAGTAAACTGAAAACAATCTTCAGTTCATTTGGGATAATAATTGGCTTGGCTACACAGATATATGTATTTAACAATGGTGACTGCAATTACATACATAGCAATAAACAATTTGAAAGCCAAGGGCTCTGTACTGCTGTCACTGTATACGGCTCATATTGCAGGTTTAGCAATCGACCCTTGGGGGAGTGCGGGTGGGGGGGTAAGGCGACATATGGCAGTCTCCCCTTCTCTTGTATGAGGGGGACAGACAGATGAGGCCCAGTTTAGCAGTGGACACTGGTATCAGTCTGGATTACCCCACCTCCACTACCACCTTTACCACTAAAGCTCCAAGTCATTTGTCACACCCCCCCCTATGACAGCTGTATTGGCTTTGACCTTTACTGTTCTGCTGTTAGTCTGTACACCGATACCAAAAAGCTGCCAAGGACACCCTGGTGCGCTTTGTTTCCTGATACATCAACATTCATACATGACACTGCCCTTATCTTCCAAGAATCCCTCAAGGCCGCAGCACAGCATCCATCATGTTAATTAGTCTGCAAGTCCCTTCATATCCTCAGCTACATCAGCCTGACGCTGACTTTCTGACACTGGAACTTGGCTACAGTGATGTCCTACAATGCAATTGGTGTCAGTCAAAATTATTAAATGGAAAAAAGGCAATAAGGATCACAAACCTGGGATGGAATGGCTGTTGGCACTGTTCTCCGGCGAGGCACTGCCTGATGTGGATGAGGTGTTGGGCTGAGGTTGGGTTGTGCCAGCAGTACTGTCTGCCTTTACTGATGAGCTTTTCTGAACCTTCATTTGCGCGGTCTGGCTTGTGGATGTGGAGCTTGGGGGAGAGGTTTTAGGCCTAGCCCCTGGGTTAGGCCTCTTATCTTGCTCCTTAACCCCAGGGGAGCTTCTGGGGCCATTGGCAGTAGCTATGTCCCGCCTGGTCCCTGCGGCCCCAGTACCATTGACAACCGGTGTGCCAGTAGATACAGTCTTTGATTTTGCTGGTGTGCTTGGGTCCCCTGACTTGGTTTTCACATTCTTGGCCTTAGATGTGTGACTATCTCCTGGTTTGTTAGCTGTCCCCACTCCATCAGACTTCATGACTGATGCAGCACAGCGGGAGGAAGAAATAGTGTACTCGGACACCCTCTGGGTCCTGTGCACAGGAGAACACTCAGGCGCAGGTGAGGGGCATTTTAGAGCCCTTGGCTGCAGGGAAAAGTTATCAAAAGAAAATGCATTAGTCATGTAACTATAACAATGAATTCATTAGTAAATATCCAGAGGGTAGTCAAATGAAACTAAATAGTAATATTACAACTGGACACTGGACAGTCTCTGTACAACATCATCTTAAAGATGGTCTAATCTGTATTAATCAGTCACCCAAAATCTCAATATTTACAATCCCGTGGGGGTTAAAGGTAATTGATTTTTGTCAGTGAAGAAATTACAGCAGTAAGCTGCCTGGCGCAGATTCAGTGGAGCAGAACAGAAATAGAAAAACTTCTAGGTTCCTGTTCAGCATTAAATCACTTCCTGCAAGATCGTCATTATCATCATCATCATCATCATCCAACTGAGCCAGTTTTTTGATTAAAAAAAAGTGATTTCTTATTTCTAATAAGGCTTTAAATGAATGGTCATATGTTGAAGTGTTGAATGACAATATTACCTGTGAGCTAGTGAATACAGGCTTTTTACCAAGTCTTCGGTTGTCCCCTTTATCAATAGCAGCTTTCAGAAAAGGAGAACAGGAGACAGAGAAAATTAGAAATGTAGGCAACTGCAGTATTATTGCACCAAGCATAACACAGATGAAAAGGGGCTGCACCAATTCTTTCAAGACACTGGTCAAGTCCTTTAGTATCCATCCTACAAGAGGCATTCTTTTCACTCTCAGATTTGCACATCTGTATGCCATAGGGTGAACATTGTGGGAAACATAATGGAAAAACATTTAAAAGTCATCAGTGAAGTAACCCATTAGTAAACTGTCTGGTAAGTTAGATTATGAATGTGCTTTCAATCAAAGCACAAAATATACTTAATATCAAAATTAACTGAGCCCAAAGATGCAGGCTAATTAAGCTAAAATGAGTGCTGTGCAAGTACCTATTTTTCTCTATTTGCCAATGTACATCTGCATTGTTTTCACCTGAGACCTATAGCCTGTGATTCCAATGGCAAGAAATGTGCCAGTAATAATAGGAATGCAACTAGGCTGAAATCCAGCTCAATAAATTATTAATTCTGTGCATTTCTACACATCACTAGCTAAACAGTTAGAACATAGCACATTTTTTGATTTATGGATGCTTGTAATCATGTGCAGACTCACAAAGCGAGGATTTCAGCCTTTCATCCCCACCCCATTAAAAAAACAGAGCATGGCGCATCTGGTGCATTTGCCATGTTAGCTTACACTTATCTGTCCAAGCCAGTTAAAATGGTCCCTCAAATAACGGCAAAATACTATGAGAGCACTCGGCAAACACTGGATTATCAGTGGTCAAGCAGCTGTGCTGAAAGAAACCATTAATTGTTAAATCGGCCAACAGCATAATCTCTAATGATGCAAAGGCACTGCTTCATCACTAGGCTGGTTTAGAGAAAAAAACATCACATCCACACACACCGCAGCATGAATATCCTGTGTGTACAAGTAGAGAGGGAGAGGAGGGGAGGTACAAACAGCGTCACAGCTGAAGCTTCCAGATTAAAGATGTCGTTCCTTACCTGCCAATATCCTCTCTCTGTATTTGTATGGCAGGACCTCCCATCCCTGTGTGTGGCGGACGGCATAAAAGCTCTGGAGCAGGAAGGTCCACAGCCTCGCGCGTAGCGTGCAAATCTCTCGCCTGAACGGCTGGCAGTGGAGAGAGAGGGAGAGGAGGAGAATAGAAAAGGGTGCGCTACAGCACAAGCGAATCAGCAGCTGCTTGAAGAACCATTCACCATGGCAACCAATACTCCCCCCTACCCCCCCTCCTTCTCTCTTGCAGAATCCTTGAGCTCCCTTCAGCTAAATCAGTGACGTCACCAGCAGAGGCTAGAATGCCATCCTGTTTCCATGCATGATATGTATATATGAATAAAAAACAGAGGTAGAAGGTACAGTAGGGAGGAGCTATCTTTATACCACCACTTTCATTTCCCCCCTATCATTTGCTCATTCGGCCCCCACTACCACACACCATTTCACCAACAGATATAGAGCCAGATTAGTGAAGGCCACTCCCATACCTCACGGTCTCCCTCAGCCTAATCCATTCTGCTATACTGTACTGTATCCACAGGGGGTTTGTGCTCTAACAAATGCAGCCAGTGCAGTTTCCCCTGGAAATCATCTCAAAAGCTTAACCTGATTAGTTAAACAGGATAGACTTTAGTCATCTGTATCCTTTTGACTATTTTAACTGTTGACTGATTATTCTTTTAAAGTATATTAATCTTAAATATAGCTTACAGTTAATTTGATATTAAAAATCTATTGTGTGAAATAAAATATACTACCATTTCAATATTTGAATCATTTCAGAATCATGTATTCACTCACTTCACTTTGTCTGTCTGGTGACAGGTGACAACTCAACACCGCTGGTCTGATTTTGACGAAACTTAGAGGGATGGTGCATCTTTGCTGCAAATTTTCAAATAACTAGACACACATAGAGCAAACATTTCAAACAGAAACTAATGTAAGAGTTGCCTACTGTATAATGCCCATCTGTGTACAGTAAGGTCTGAAAGAGAATCTGCTGTCATTCACCTCCTCTTCTCTTTGCAATCCCTGTTCAGAGGAGCCCTCTTCCACCTCACCCCCACACAGGTAGTCAACAGCAGAGAAGAGATCACAGCAGTTGTCCACAGTCACACCTTCTCTGATGGCTGAACACAGTTTCTTCAACAGGGTGGGCTCTCGGGTAAACTCTTCCCTCTGCAGGCACACATCAGGCATGGAGAAAACCACAGTTATGCTGAATATTTCTCCAGGGCCATCGTTTATCAACCCTACTTATGCTTGATAATGTGCGTAAATTCAAGCACAGCTCTGACCATGCTTAGGCACAGCACCAAATGGTCGAAAGGGAGAATTAATGCCACCTACCAAATCTAGACCACAAAGAAAGACAGGAACAACAACAATCAAATGAAAAAGCTTTTTCATCATGAAATGCTTAGGCAATGCTTTGGACAGTTATTTTCTTTATTATCAATCATTTAAATATGACTTAAAATGTCTAATTGAGAACCATTTTAAATATTAGTATTGGTGTGGAAGCTTAGGGTGTAGACAATTAAGGACTACTAACAGCCCAATCATATAAAAGATTGGGCTGTAAAATGGTGTGTAAAATGGCAACTGCTGCATCAGAAAAATGTCCTGCAGCATTTAAAGGGAAGGTTGTTACCATATACTGTATTTTACTTAGGGGCGTATTTTATGTTGTTGAGCGGCTGTGCACGAGCATGGTAGTGGTTTAGAAATTGTGGTATTTATTATGGCAGATTACCTACAGGTGTGCGTACGCACAAGAAAGGACAATGTGTTAGCATGTGTAACACCCGTTACCCTGCACAGATTCTGGAAGGCTGAGGTGCGAATGACATTGGGGAAGTGGTGGACAATGACACGCAGGCTCTCCTCCTGTAGCTCTGTGGCCAGACTCTTCACCTGTTTGGCCCACTTGACTTCTGGGAGACTGCCAATCAACTGCTCAGTGCCGCAGAGCACAGTTACTGCATTCTGCACAGTCTGTGGGAAAAGATCTTATCAACTAAAGAAGCTCTTTCAGGGCCAGAGCACAAACACACACACACCCAAAATAAAGTTAACTGAACACAATCCTATGGAAGTATACTGTAATATTTCTACCCAGCACCTGCAGATCAATGGAGGGAAACACCAAATTATGTAACAAATAAAAGCTGTCTCCTTCCGACAATCTTGGCAAGTACTTAGTTTCGGTGCTTGCCAAGATTGTCCAAAGGAGCCAACTATAGTGCAGTCAGACACACACACAATACCATTTTTTGTAGTGATGAAAGGCAGCCTCAAGACTCAATTATCAATTACAAGCCTTGACTACTCCCCATCTGTCTACATCCACATTTCTAAATGAGTCATTAACGACTGATAATTTAATAAAGATGACATTTTTATTAGATAATATCCAAATTTCCTTCCTGTGTAAAACATTCTACATTGTTAAATGGGTTGAAGATATTTTGTGTATATGTGTGTGGTATGGCTGATGACTGTGAGGAACTCACCATGGCTTCAGTTAAATCAGTTAGACAGGCTCGATGGAGCTCACAAGGCAAGAGGGAAAAGTTTCTCTCTGACCAGGTCTTCACATAATGTTCAGCAACCCACCTGAAACACAGATGTTGTGTAGTAGCAGTAAAACATGTTATTAAGGCTCTTCTACTGACAAATCCGTACTGTAGTGTGAATAGTGTGAATGTACCATCTGATGTACAGCATCTGCAGTGACATAAAGCCTGCACTGAGCTGTTAATCTGAAATTAAGATTCTGTGATTTCTATCAGTAATTTAGGTCAGGTCTGTGACCTAACCACTTAAAATGGACCACTAGGCTGCCAAACTCCATGCAATCGAGATTCATTAACCTCACTGGCCCTCTGAATGTCAGCCAGATGTCCAAAAACATTTGGACAAAACATTTTCAGCTCCAAAATGTCCCAAGCTATACAGCAAAATATTGTTTTTATGGTGCATACTAGCTGATGAGATTCAATCTAGAGAAGCTAGAGAACATTGTATCATTCTGAAAACTTTGTTCCTCTCTCTAAGAGGCAATGGCTAGTGATGTTTTGTTTGAAGGGACAAAAGTCAGTGAGGATGAGAAAATCAGCAGCACTCTGCTGCACAGCACAGCACAGCACAGCACAGCTCAACTTAGCGTCATACTCGCGTGACTCATCAAACTGCAGAGGCAGCATGGTGAAGCCACCTCCCCCAACACCAGAATATCAGTACCAGCTTCACTAGAAAAAAATCCTTCTGACCTACATTCACTCACTTCTCCTTGCCAGTTCACTGCAGTGTGCAGCAACATGACTAGACAGTTTGCAGTAATAGTAACTACAGGAGACGTCAGAAAGTGAAAGTTAGACTTGGTGTGTGTGTGTGTGTGTGTGTGAGAGAGATTGTGTACAAATGTGTGTTTATTTTAAAGGAATATTTCACCCACAAAATGAATTATTTTCTATCACTTACTGGTCCTGTGATGCCTTGAATTCCCGGAGAATTGTTGTTCATCTCGCATTCCACACGTTGAATGACGATTCCAAAAACATAGGAAATACTTGATGAATGGAAGCTAATAGGGGGCCAAGTTTAACAGCAGCAAAATTATATAAAAAATCTGTTTATAAACTCTCACACAACTCTTGACAGTATAATCCAAGTGTCATGTATCCAGTCGTATGCACAGTATGTCCAAAACATAACTTTACATTTAAAAACATTTCCGGATTCAGTCTCACGCACGTACAGGTAGCGCGCCTGAGCGAGTGCGTGCGTTTGAACTCGGCTCGGTGCGCATCGCACATGCACGCCCAAAAAACAATATCACGTACGTGCGTGAGACTGAACTGTGAACACTTTTGGGCCGAATCCCAATTCTCATTTTCACCCCTAGCCCTAATTTTCGAGTGGCCCTCGCTTTGCCCCTTGGCCCTTGAAACAGAGTGACAAATTAAGTGGCTTGAAATGTCAGCCCTATGACTTGGGACAACCCTTCAAGACCATGATATGTCATCACGTTGTTGTCGTTGTTACGTAAACACGCGATGAGTTTGTCGCCGGTTCCAAATAACGGCTGTTTGGAAATCTGCACTTAAGTTGTCGGAGATTTGACGAGCCGCTTCCTGTATATGGAGAGCTGCTTACACACGTGTTATTTGGATAAGCTGACCACATATTCTGAATCTGCATGGTTACTTTCTTGCCTGAAAAAATATTAAAACGTAACGAAAAAGACAGGATCCAGATCTGTGCTCTGCCAGACCGAGCACCTCCCGTCAGCAGTGGAGCTCTCGGCGTGTTTTGGATGTACTGTGCATACGACTGGATACACGACACTTGGATTATACTGTCAGAGTTGTGTGAGAGTTTCTAAACTGATTTTTTGACATTGTTTTGCTGCTGTTAAACTTGGCCTCCTATTGACTTCCATTCATCAAGTATTTCGTGGGTTTTTAGATTCTTCATTCAACGTATGGAATGCGAGATGAACAACAATTCTCCGGGAATTCAAGGTGTAGTTGAAGGACTGAGCACAAATTAAGGAGAGGAAAGGGACATGACGATGGCTGTGCAAGATCTCGAAATGAGAAGTCATCAGCTCAGCATATAGTTGTCCTATGAAATCAGGTTCTAGTGCAAATCCAAGTTTTCCACAGGTTTGTTTGTTTTCAATGTCTTGCGATATGCTTGAATTTGCAGGAACTTTTGTGATTAAACGCAAAGAAATTTTAGTTGTTTTCTGTTTTCTGTAAAAGGGGACAGACTGACAACAATTACATGTCAAGGTACAATGTTGCAATACACTTGTAGAGAAGTGATTTAGTTTGTAGTGTAATATTTGCCCTGAACCATTAAAAAAAACTTGAAAACTCAGTCACAGTTCCTGGAGGGACTGGATTGGCCTTTTCACCCAGCACCTTTTAATGACAACCTATATTGTTATTTTATATGAACTCTTTATACACAGAGGGGACTGGATTAACTTGCTCAAGTCTGAGTCCCCATACTCACCTCTTACACAACATGTGGAGGCTCTGAAGGCCGAGGGCGTGGGTGAGGGATAGGCACTCAAGGATTGTCCTTTGAACCCCATCAATAGGCTGCAAACACATGAGAAAATAAGCAACATTATATTTAGAGTTTTACATTGCTATTTCAGACCCTGGTTGTCTGAGGGTCTTAAGATATAGCAGGGCTGAAACATGCTATGTTGCATCAGAGGAACATGATCAGGTGAGAGGGGAAATGTGAGGTGTTCAGAGAAGTGAAACACAGCAGGTCATTGTTAACTGGGAACATGTCTGCAAAGTGTAAAGCAAAAACAGGCATCTGCTCCTCTCGTTTTTCAGCTGCCATCATTTGTTCTCCAGACATTTCTTATCTTCATCATTTGCACTGTAAAAGATCACTATACAAAATTGATCTGATATCCCCCAAAATATATGAAAGACCGAAAAAACAGTGCACATATTAAACTTAGAACAAGACAGGTCGCTAAAATTAGTACACCACACACATACATTAAAGGGTAATAAGCTGATAAAATCCATCCTTGAGGATACTCAGTATGTTTCCTTGTGTATAACTGACCTTGGGGAAGAAGCGGCAGTAGTCTCGGGTCAGAACCATTTCCACTACATCCTTTAGTCCCTCCAGACCCAACATGTCTGCTGCCAATACCACCTGACTGCGGGAGAGGTGGTGTCAAAAACTGTATTCTGGCTCAGAGTCCATTTAAATGTGGACACTGACTGTTACATACAGTACCTGGCACTGGCTCTGGGGGGCAGGTCCACTATAGCTCCATACATAAATTGGAGCAGGACCTCCATCTCCTCTGGACCCAAACTGCAAGAAGCAGGTTAACACAGTAAACAATCTATACACACCATCTAGTCACAGATCCATTAAGTTTAGGCTTTGATTAAAACTGTAAACATTTGGAATTATCTCTGTTCACAGTATATGTGTAGACCAAAGTATTTGTGTTTACGGCAGTGTTGCACATAAAATACTTCAATCAGCACTAGCACATGTGGTAATCAACTACAGTTGTCCCTTTTCAAAGCATGTTGAGGCACATGTAGACGTTTTTCTGTTAATGCTGTGAACAAAAGTCCAAACTGCATGCTAGGAGCAGCACTAGTCCATGTGACTAGTGCGGCCCGAGGGCCACTTCACAACTTCCCCCCTTCACACACACATCAACACAACCGTCCTTCATTCTGACAGGCATGTCTTCCCCCATTACTCTCAGATCAGTAATGCTAAGGCGAGTGACATGTCTTTCCCCAGAGGAGAAAACAGGCCTCATTTGCCTCTGCCACGCTGAAAGAAGACTAGGGGACTTCAACAGGCAGTGGATCAGAAGACATCCATGCACCTCAAAGAAGAGATACTGCAACCTTGGTGTTTGGGAATCTGAGTGAGTCATTTGAGATTCAATTGCCTGTGGGTAGCCGTGTGTGTTTGGGTATGTGGAGCGGGAGTAGACACATGGCATTGTGAGTGAAAGCCCGTACAGAGACACTTCTGTTCCAAGGCATGAATAATGAATGCAGTATAGGCATTAGACTTCAACTGTATTCAGCAATGAAAAATGTAATTGTTGGACCGGAGTGGAGGTGTGTTATTGATGCTGCTGACCGTGCCCAGTCTTACCCTTGTAGAGTGATGCACTGTCTGGAGCTCTCCATCCAGCTCCCACTCAGCATGGCTCGGAAGTACTGAGATCGTGCACACAGAATTGCCCTAGAAACCCATAAAGCAGTTGCATGTCAGTTCCACCCACCATTTTAATATTTCACATCTCACCTGGTGGGGCTGCGTGTACTGAAGCGAGAGAACAAAATGTTTTATTGTGTACTCTACAGCCTCTGAAGACAATGGTTTCATCAGCCACGGCCTCTCGAGATTAGGTTTTCACTGAGATGGCGTTATCTGAAGCTGAGAAGCTTACATAGCATACAAGCATACACTTAAATATTAACATTAAATATGTTTCAGAGCCACAACAAAATGGAGATGAGTTTATAATAATTCAGTAGTAGCAACCTTGTAATCATCATGGCCCGAGCCCAACCTTCATTTCATACCCCTTCAGTTTCATTAGGCTAGAGATTGAATGCTCGCCACATACTGTAAACTGACCATGATGGTTGACAAACTCACTTCTAATCCTGTGTTTTATTCGCAAGTGTAAGCACAAGTCACAGTGTTACTTAGATAAGAGTAGCTCCGCATTATGAGAAGCAGGAGATTTTATATGTCTAGCTTGGAAAATGAGCGTCTCAAGACTGTGCGTGGACAACCTACACGCTCAGCGTCATCTGTCCTCCAGGGGGACGACGACTGGAGATGCCATGGCTCAGCCCCTGGGGTGAGAACTGCAGCAGCTAACACCGGGCTACCACACAGATCAGTGCTGCAGAGCTCTTGCGCTCCAACCAAAAAGGAAAAAAAAAACAGGGCAGCCCAGATTTCTATCTGACTAGCGTTCACTGGCTGGCTGCTCCCCTGAGCACAAGCTGGGAGAAACCAGTCTCCATGGTTACTACTACTGTACCTCTGCATCACTGAATGACCCCCCACTGTAACAGTTGATGATGCACACTGACACTGGTCAACAGAAGACCTAGGATCTCCAACTACACTAGGTGACACAATGTAGGAACTTTACATGGGCCAATGTGGGTGTAAAAAAGAACATTCCTTGACATGCCGCCAAAATAAACAGATTGTGATTTTGTATTTCAGAAGGACAGTTGTCAATATAGAGGGCTGAAAGGCCACTACAACTTATTCTACCTGTGGCAGGAGAAGACCTGCTCCCCCACTTGGATAGTAATGTCACACTGCTCTCCCTTCTGGTACAGATCCAACAAGTCTGCTCCAAGGCCTGACGCTGGCTCCAGAACAGCGTCTTGAGATGGATAATGAGGATGGACAGGAGAGAGAAGGGCAGTGAGTGTGCATGTACAGTTGAAAGAAGAGGTTTGTGAACCCTTTTGAATTACCTGCATTCCTGCATAAATGGCT